>CAUYRT010037563.1:0-15408 GCA_963574885.1 Lepilemur ruficaudatus
TTAGAACCTCCATCAAATTGCATCAATGTACTTCACTAAATACCTTTCTTAGTTCTATTAGTGTCTATAAAAAAGTCCTTCAGTAGATCATTCAACTGATATTAACATTATAAAAATGATACATAGCCACATAGAAAATTTGAACTATTCAGAAAAGAAGAAAAATGTAAATAAAAGAATAAAAGACACAAGAAATCACCACCCAGATACAGTTGTTCATTTTGGGTACATATTTTTTCACTATATATGTAAAATTCATATAAAAATTAAAAATATAAATATCAGGTATATAATATTTATATAAATTCAAAATGTAGCTAAATAATTCTAGACATATAAATTTTACCATTTAACAATATACTATAAAAATGTACCCTGTCATTCAAAATCATTATATAACATCATTTATCATGTTTGCATGTTTCATTTTATAGATGAATTATGATTGACCTAATAATTCCTCTTTTTTTAAATACTTAGGTTGCTAACAATATCTTTATCCTAATCAACTTTTATGGAAATCATTACATACAAATCTTGGTGCACATATCTAGTTAGTTCCTTAGAAAATGGAACTTTCGCAATGTGGAAAGTACTGGGTCAAATGGTATGACACTTACTCCTAAAAGGTACTTTCAAAGACTTATGTTTAGTACAACATTTTAACTTAACTATTTTCCTTATCATAGTCACCATTCTTGGACATTTGTTATCTGCTGAATGCAGTTCATGTTACATGGATTTTCTTATTTATTTGGTACCACAAAACCCTTGGTGTTTACTAGGGTTAATGCACAATTTAGTGATTTTTCAGAAGATAATGCAAATTTTAATAATTTGTCATATATTTGAAGCATATTTGACCTTGTAAGCAGTATATATCCTTATCTTTTACACAAACTGGTTTTGTAAGCCTTCACATAATACTATTAATAGTCCCATTGTGCCTCAGTAGATGTTTATGTTCATACAGAAGCACAAACTAGAAAACCCATCTGCCAAATAACTCATAACAAGGTTCTTCAAAATAAAATAAAAATTATGGATACAGAATTCTTCCCATAATCAGCTTTCTGCTCTAGCTATTATCTCAAAGCTAGGTAGATAGCTGTGTGCTCATTTAAGAACTTGTATATGCCATCATTCTCTTTCTGAATCTGACTCTTGAAAAACAGAAATTGTAAAGAAAATTGATGGAATTAATTCTGTTAGTCTATGATACCAAATAAAGAGGTACTATAGAGTAGAATTGAGTTGATGGTTAAGAAATTCTTATAATATATATGAAAAGTTGTCACAGTACACGTACATATTACATAGGTACAATACATGTGGGTGAAATAATTTGATGCATCATATTAAAGACAATGAAGAGCAAACTTTCTTGTAATGAGCTAGATCACATTGACTAGAAATTCGTTTTTAACAAATGGTATACAGTATCAGGCAGAAAACGTATTTTGGAATATGGTAATTCAATTTTCAATCATTTATACAAATTAATTCATTCTACTTTTAGGTTTTATGCTTGTAGTTAGGTCTTACATTTCTCTGTGTTAGTGTGTTATATTAGCTATCTATGTTTGTCAGTGGGTAACAATGAATTTGTATTAGTGGCCCTTTACCAACAACAATATTTTCAACAAGAAAAACTGACTTGTGCTCCCCTTTCTTTACATAGATCAATAAAGAATGTAAACACAGATGCCATAAATAAAATTTTTAAATATATAGATAAGCTATGAAAAATATGTAGGCTAATTTAACTCTACATTCTCTAGAGTATTTACTCAAAATGTAAGAAGACATTTTAATAAAATTTAAAGAAAGCTAAATAAATTTTCAATTACTTCTCTTAAGACTTCCCCTTTAATCACTATGCTTCCCCAGTTAAAAGGAAAAGAAAGGAATAACGATATCTCTTAGATCCACAGTTTTGTGGTTAGCCATTTACAATATTATTTCACTATAAAGAACACTTTCCAAGTTCTTTTCAACACTTTCAATAGAGCTCTAAACTTTTAATAAGAGTAGTTTTTAGTTTCACTGTCCAGACTTGTTAACCAACTGTCACTGAAAGTGTAATGAAAAGCTTCTGTGGATTTGGAAAGGGAGAACATGCTGGCTGAACAATTTATCACTTAGTCTCACAAGCCAAAAGACACTTTGGCTCCCATCAAACCACTTCTGAGGGCTCCATTGAAAACAACCAATTTACTAGTGTCACAGGTATAAAAATTACATCTTTTAATTCTACACTTTAATTTTTTTTCCCTAAGCATTTAGCATTATGTCAAGTTTGGTTAGGCTACCTTTTCATTGGGAGTGATTTTATCTCTCCCCCTCTCTAAGTTTTTCTGTTGGGAATTGCATGTACCTGCAAATATTGTGATGGCCCCATTACTTTTTCTAAACTACTTTTTCATTAGCTTTATAGCAATAAAACATATTTTATTTTCACTGTTTTATATGCACCATTCATACATTTTTAGTTTGGTACTGGAAACCCAAGGGTACCTTCTTATTTTCTGCATTACTGATTTTTTAAATTTTACCAAATTATCAGATTTTGGACTTTGCGAAGCAGCTTATCAGATCTGAGATCAGTATGCTCTCTGCTAAAACTGCGGGGCTTGAATAATCAGTTATCCTAACAATCTCTCTAATGGAGCATCAGCTGTATGGGTCTTACACTTTCATATTTCCAACAGTTGGTGTAGTCATGGAGAATCATAGAATAACCAAGCTGGAAGAGATTTTAAAAATATCATCTGTTTCTAACCAGATGATATTGTTGCATTTCCAATATAACAATTCCCAACTATCATCAAACCATGGTTCGAAGCTCTCCTATTTTGTTGAAATACTAAATGATCAACAGGAATTTATTAAATTAATTATAGTTTTGTAGGTTTAATTCCTCTTGTTATTCCACTTTTAAATGTTTAAAACACATAATGACTTTCCCTTGACTTACGTTGGTATTAAACATTCTTAATATGGCCTGTGAGGCCCTGTATCACATGGCCCCTACTCAACAGTGTGAAGGAGCTGGCTTGTACCAGCTTGCAAGAGCTAAACTTCCAGGAGCTTTGTAAGTTGGTTGTTAGACCCAGAAATTATTAAAAAATAATTATATAAACTTAAAATTAAATCTATTACATTAAAAACAAATGTAATAAATACACAAAATTCATCAGTTCCTAATTATTTGATTATATTTTATTATCTTGAGGTTATTTACATCTATTGTGTCTGTGTCATGAAAATACCATTTGATGGAGTGCTACTGACAGCTGTTCCCAACTCAGCATTTTGTGATGTTATGCTGGTAGTTTGAAATTGGCCACTGTGGGAAGATTTACACCACAGAAGGTGGCAAATGCTAAAAATCAGAACTTGATTTGTTGTTTTGTTGACTGTGTAGACGTGAGAAGGTGATAAAGAAAGTGTTAATAATAGAGATTAAATTTAAAAAGTGTCATATCTGTAGCTGTGACATTGTGAATATCACAAAAAATTAATAAATATTCTTCCTGTGTAGAAAAACTATTATATGATTCAACAAAGAGGTCCTTCATGGCACTGGCCAACAAATAAGCTTCAGATATACATCTTCACTGCTTTACTTTCAGCTTGCTTGTTAACGGAAATGAAAATATCATCCAACATTAATGTTGAAGCTACACCTGCTTGTTAACTATGGTCATGGGTTAGCTGTGAACATAAGAGTTTAGCAAAAATCAACAAAATCATTATGTAAGGATCAACTGGCTACATGGAATTTACAGCAAAGAGTATTGTATATTTTATTATTTTTTGTAAATTGTTTGCAAATTTGTACATTTCTTCCTGAGAACTGATCCAGTAATCAAGCATAAGAAATCAGGTGTCAGAACACATCATTGCCCTTATCTTCATCTAGCTTCTGTCTCTTAACTCCCTCACCAAATTTTAGTCAAATTGGCCAGCTTTCACTTTTTATTTCACTTTATTTATTTCACTTTATTTTTATTTCACTTCATTATTTTTATTTTATTTCACTTCATTATTTTATTGATACATAATATTTATACACATTTATGGGGTATGTGTGATATTTGATTACATGCACAGAATGTGTAATGATAAAATCAGGGTATTTAGGATATCCTTCAAGTATTTATCATTTCTGTGTGTTGGGGACATTTCAAGTCCTCTCTTGTCACTATTTTGAAATATATAATACATTGTTAGCTATAGTCACCCTACTTTGCTATCAAACATTAGAACTTATTCCTGTTATCTAACTGTATATTTGCACCCATTAGCCAATCTCTCTTCATTCTTCTCTCCCCCCAACACACACACACACATACACACACACACACATACACACGCATACACACTTCTTAGCCTCTGGTAACCACCATTCTACTCTCTACTTCCATGAGATCAATCTTTTTAGTTCCACATACAAGTGAGCACACATGATATTTGTCTTTCTATATTTGTGTTATTTTGCTTAACATAATGACCTCCAGTTCCATCTATGTTGCTGCAAATAATAGAATTTTATTCTTTTTTTATGACCACATAGTCTTCTATCATGTACATATTCCACATTTTCTTTATCCATTCATTCACTGATGGACATTTAGGTTGATTCCATATCTTCGCTATTGTAAATAGTGCTACAATAAACATGGAGGTGCAGGTAAACTTTAATACGCTGATTTCCTTTCCTTTGCGTAAATAACCAGTAGTGATATTGCTGGAGTTCTATTTTTAGCTTTTTGGGAAATCTCCCTATTGTTTTTCATAGTTGCTGTACAAATTTACATTCCCACCAACAGAGTGTGACAGTTCCCTTTTATTTACATCCTCACCAGCATCTGTTTTTTGTCTTTTTGATTATAGTCATTTGAACAGGGGTAAGATAATACCTCATTGTGGTTTTAATTTGCTTTACCCTGATAATTAGTGATGTTAAGCATTTTTGTATACCTGTTGGCATTTGTGTCTCTTCTTTTGAGAAATGTCTATTTAGATCCTTTCCATATTTTTAATGAGATTATTTGGGGTTTTTTGCTGTTGAGTTGCTTGAATTCCTTATATTAGTCCCTTGTTGGATGAATAGTTTACAAATATTTTCTCCCATTCTGTGAGTTATCTCTTCATTCTTGATTGTTTCTTTGCTGTGCAGAAGTTTTATAGATTACAATAGTCCCACTTGTCTATATTTGTTTTTGTTGCCTGTACTTTTGAGGTTTTAGCCATAAAACATTTGCCTAGACCAATATCCTAAAGTATTATCCCTGTGTTTTCTTGTAGTAATTTTATAGTTTCAGGTCTTCTGTTTAAGTCTTTAATCCAGTGGTCCCCAACCTTGTTGGCACTAGGGATTGGTTTCATGGAAGACAATTTTTCCATGGGATGGGAGAGAGGGGAAGCAGAGATCAGGCAGTGATGCAAGCAATGGGGAACGGCTCTCTTGTCACTCACCTTCTGCTGTGTGGGCCCCTGGTTCCTAAGTTTCATGGAAGACAATTTTTCCACGGGATAGAGGGGTAGAGGGAGGTGGCAGCGGAGCTCTGCCTCCTGGTCCCTAACAGGCCACAGACTGGTACCGGTCTGAAACCCAGGGATTGGGTATTGCAGCATTGATTGAGTTGATTTTTGTATATGTTGAGAGATAGGGGTCTAGTTTCATTCTTCTGCATATGAATATCCAGTTTTCCCAATACCATTTACTACAGAGGGTGTCCTTTCCCCAGTGTATATTCTTGGTGCCTTTGTCAAAAATGAGTTGGGTTTAAATGTGTTTTTATTTCTGGGTTCTCTATTCTGTTCCATGGTCTATGTGTCTGTTTTTACACCAATAACATGCTGTTTTGGTTACTATAGCCTTGCAATGTATTTTTGAAGTATGGTAATGTGATGCCTCTAGCTTTGCTTGGGATTGCTTTGGCTATTTGAGTTCTTTTCTGGTTCCATAGGAATTTTAGGATTTTTTTTGATTTCTGGGAAAAAATGTCATTTGTATTTTATCTGTAGATTGCTTTAGGTAGTATGATAATTTTAACAATATTAATTCTTCTGATCCATGAGAATGGGATGTCTTTCCATTTGTTTGTGTCATCTTTAATTTCTTTCATTAGTGTTTTGTGTTTTTTCCTATTGAGATATTTCACCTTTTTAATTGAACCTATTCCTTGGTATTTTATCTTTTTTTGTAGCTATTTTGAATGGATTGCCATTTTGATTTCTTTTTCAGCTAGTTCATTATTGGTGTACAGAAATACTACCAATTTTTATGTTGATTTTGTATTCTGCAACTTTGCTTAATTTGTTGATCACATCTAAGAGGTTTTTGGTGGATTCTTCAGGTTTTTCTAAGTATAAGATCATGTCATCTATAAAGAGGGAAAATTTGACTTCCTCTTTTCCAATTTGGATGCCTTTCATTTCTTTCTCTTGCATGATTGCTCTGGCTAGTGCTTCCAGTCCTATGTTGAATAGTAGTGGTGAAAGAGGCCTATGGGATACAGAAAAAGCAGTGTCAAGAGGTAATTTTACAGAAATAAATGCCTACATTAAAAAAGCAGAAAGATTACAAATAAACAATCTAATGATGTACCTCAAGACATTAAGAAGAGCAAGAACAAACCAAACCCAAAAGTAGTAAAAGGGAAAAAATAATAAGGATCAGAACCATTAATAAATAAAACAGAGACAAAAAATAAATACAAAGGATCAATGAAATGGAAAGTTGGGGTTTTTTTTAAAGATAAAGAAAATCAATAAACTGTTAGCTAGACTAACCAAGAAAAAAAGGGAGAAGACACAAATAAATAAAATTAGAAAAGGAGACACTACAATTGTTACCACAAAAAAATACAAAAGATTATCAGAAACTATCATGAGCAACTATGCACTAAGAAACTGGAAAACCTAGAAGAAATGGATAAATTTCTTTTACATCATGGCATACCTAGAAAATGATAGATGCATGCAGTACCTAAAAGACACTAGATAAAGCTGCTTGCTTCTGGAGAGCAAAAGCCAGTTACTCCAGCCTCTCACTCCTTTATCAGACCACCCTGAAGCTGAGGGGAATAGCTGTCTCCTCTCACTCACACTTGTAACCCATTCCTACTGGTTGGAATGCTCTGAGTTATGGAATGGAACTTCAAGTGGTTGTGATTATGGGACACCTGCATTGTTCAGTAGGTACTGTGATGGTATTTGACATACTATAAAGCAAAAATGTCAGTTGGATCAAGAAATAGTTGTTAGGGATCACACAGAGATCTTGTAACATGATATAAATAGCTCAGGGAAAGCTACAATCATTACTGAGAACCTGACTGACAGCACGTTTTATTGATAAAGATTCAAGAGTCTTTGATAGGATATTAGAAATATTGCAATCCAATTCTTTGATTAAGAGCAAGAACACTTGGACAAAGGAATTTTGTGTCTTATTTTTTTTTTTTTTTCAGGTGTTGTGAATTGAATCCAAACCGGAATTTCATGTCTTGACTAGAAGGTAAATGACTTGACAGAGGTTAGGTGATTAGAATGCAAGCTTTGTGAAATCAGGTACATTTGTCTGTTTTGTTAATTACTGCATTGCATTGCCTCGTAGAGTGTATAGCACAAGGCAAAAGTTTCATAAAAATGTCTTGAGTGAACGAATGAGTGAATGAATGAATCAGCCAGAGTCACACAGTTAGTGGCAGAAACAAAAAGAGAATGAAAATTTTTCATCTCCCAGCTCAGTGTTTTGATCCACTGTGTATAAGGCTGTATGTCACATAGTTATCAATATTCTATGAATAATTCATTATGTGACACAAGGCATAAAAGGTCATGAACACATTCTAGAATTGAATATTTTAAGGATTTCCCTTTCTTCTGTTTTGAAGCAATTCCTGTCCATGATATTCATAAATAGAAGATAAAATATTTCTATCATAATAAAGCTTGTATTTGTTAAAATATTTCTGCAAATATAGGTAAAAAATAACCAAATTTGTCTTATACTCACTATTACAAACTTTTTTCTTTGCTAGTTATGATATTTTGTAATTTTATTCAGTAATTGAACCTATTTGTCTTTATTTCCCATTAATTAGGTGGTGAAAGACAAAAGCTTGTAATAAGTAGTTACCAATGTGTCTTGTACGTAAGCATTGGAATCAGAGAAAGCAGTGTCCCTGAAAGCTTATGTCACTCAAGAATTCATGAAATATTCATTAGCCTCACCTGAAGTAAAGGTGGCCTTGTTTACATATTTTCAGATTTGCAAACACATGCCCTTAATAAGATTTCAAAAATGTTTCTGAACCTATGACCACCCTACTTATAAATCCCCATACAGATATTTGTGAAATCCTTACCTCACATGTTTTTGTTAGTCCATGACTCTCTGTGTTTCACGATAATTTATAACAATCAAATGTTTGGGCGAAGAATAGAAAACTGATTAATTGTAATAAAATTCCATGTGGAAGTTTCCATAAACTCTGGTTCAAGGACTACCAGCAACTTGACAGATGTCTGTAAATTATACTGTCATCCCTTTTACTATTTCTCTAGCTTGGCTGTAGTGTTTACAAAGCAGACAGTAAGTGTAGCTTTAGCAATTGCTACATTGTCTGTGATTTTCAAATATCATGATAGAAGGAAAGTTTAAAGATTTAGAGCAATGAAAAATTTGAATAATTTAATTTTTTAAAAGGCTTTGTTCTGAAAACTGTGGGTCTTACTATCAAAGATTCTCTACTATACTATGAAAGGGATGGTTTATTCACATACAGAAAAGAATACATTAGTTAGTATGAGTGTGTAGTGACTTAGAATAAACCTTGCCAAAAACCCCTAATTTTGGCATTTGGCAGGGTTTGGCTGGTATAGCAGAGAGAGTGAATCATATGTTTAGCTAATCACTTGTCTTTTTTTTTTAATTTCAGAATATTACAGGGGTACAAATGTTTCAGTTACATAGGTTGCTTTTGTACTGCTTGAGTCAAAGTTATAAGTGTGCCCATCACCCGGATAGTGTACTTTGTACCCATTAGTTATGATTTCACCCATCCTCTCCCCCCACCTCCTACCTGCTTGATTTCCATTGAGTTTTACTTCCATCTGTGCACATGATGCTGATCGATTAGTTCCAATTTAATAGTGAGTGCATGTTGTGTTTGTTTCTCCATTCTTGCAGTATTTCACTTTAATCACTTAGTCTTTCAGGATATACTTGAAGGCAAAATAGGCATAAAGACAAGAAGATTCTAAAGATGAGTAAATTTTGAGCTTGTTATGCAAATGTAACAAATGGTTTCTCCATAGAAACTGAGCAAATAATTAACACCTTTGTGTTTGAAATTTACGAATACACAGAGACATACTTATAAAACTAATCATTCATCTAGCAGTGCAAAATTAATAGCTAATAGAATCAGAATTCAGAAAATCTCTAAAGTTGGCAATAATAGGCTGAATTAAATAAGAAAGCATTTATATGAAATGTCAGAATAGGCAAATCCACAGAGACAGAAAGTAAATTAGTGAATGACATGGGGTGGGAGAAGTGGGGAATGGGGAGTAACTACTAATTGATAATTTGAGAGTGATCAGAATGTTTTTGAATTAGATAATGTGATGGTTGCACAACTTGATGAATATTCTAAAACCCACTAAATTAGACACTTCCAAAAGCAAAATTTATGGTATATGAATTGTATCTCAAAAAAATTCAAAAAGAATTTATGGCTAATAAACTGCGACTAGAAGAAAAACATTTGAAAACAGAAGGAAACTCAATAAAGAATTTTGTTTGCACATGTAGTCTCGTGAAACTCCAGTTGCATTCTCATTAACTCCTGCATTAAAAAATGCATAAAAGTAGAAGTATATTATCTCCATTATTATTCAGCATTGTTTTAGATATTCTAAGTAGGATATATGTTTTAAACATTCTAATACAATACATATCTTATTTAAATACTGGCAAAGTGAAGACAATGTTAGATTCAAAGCAGATAATTTGCCTATTTAGCACATACAGGATTTAAAATTAACACAGATTTGAAAGAATTAAGTAAGGGGCTGCATAAAAAAGAATTGTTAAAAAAAACAACTTTCCTATGCACTGTCAACAAAGAAATATAGAAGGGAAAAGAGAGCTCTTTGACATAACAGTCTGAATTATAAAATACTCATGTGCTAAATCCATAATATATGTTCAAAGGTAAAGATGTGGGCCTCAGAGATAGGTAACTGAAGGAAACTTAATAAAAGAAATTTCTGTAGAAGATATACAAATTACCAATAAACATAAAAATGTTAAAAATTTTAAAAACAAATTCCCATTTAAAGAACAGAAGCAAAGAAAAAGAAGAGACATGAATGTATGATATATACATAAAGAGATATATATATAGATAGATACAGATAGATATACACACATACTACTTCTAATACTTTGGAAAAACGTTTTAGCAAAAAGTAACAATGCAAAGTATGTTTAGATGATCTGCACTATTTGCTACCAGTTGAGACATAAATCACTTTCAAATAAAATTATTTCTATTTAAGAATAATGCATATATGGCTAACTTTTACTATACTAATTGTGAAAAAATATGTACGTAGCAAATTGGTGAAATGTCTTTTTTCTTGCAGGAAGATTCATATGTGGGAGAGGAGAACTTTCATTGCTTCCTCATTGCCTCCTTGGATGAGACCCAGTCAATTGAACTTATCAACGAATTCCTACTAGTGACTTCTGTTCGGTTGGTTGGCAACTCCTGAATACTATTACTTTTTATTGATTTAACAGCAAATAATTTTTCACCTCACTGACAGATCTGAACAGAATATAAAAACAAAAGCAAACAGTATCTTCCTTATAAAATAATAAAGAAAACACACACTTTAGCTTATTAATGCTAAGCTACACTAGAAGATGAACCTAGTAATAGAACGTGACACTCACTTCATTTTTTCAGTGGGAGTATATATTTAAATGTTCCATTTTCTGAAAACAATGTCACTTTTAAATAACATATTTATCTGCATTATGAATTGATGATCGGCTTTGGGAGAATCCCAAGTCTGGAGGTCAAATTTGTAGTTATTACTGAGCATAGCTTGAGAAACCATGACCATGTTTTCAGATCTTGTCACCATCTCTGCCTTTGCTCCACCCCTAGTCATCTTATTCTGTGATAGGTTGCAGTATGGTTGAACTTAATGGGCTTTGGGAGATGACAACCTGGGTCTACTCTCAGTTCTATCACTTACCAGCTGTGTGACTTTGGACAAGTTCCTTAACACTCTTACGTTAGGGATTCTTCCTCTTTAAAGTGAGGCTAATACTACTACCTCAAGATTTTGTGAGGATTTAATAGACTAATGCAAGTAAAATGCTCAGTGCAAGGCCTGGTACACAGTGGAGGACTCGATAATCACAGCTATGGTTGCTATTATTACTTTAATGGTGTTTGGGGTACACAGAGGAGAGAAAAAGCAATAGCAAAGCTTGCTCTTTGCATTAATTCTGCTCCCCATTAGTTTGGGTGTGATTGAGCAGTAGTTTTCTGTGTTCTGTGCTTGGTAGTATTCATTTTTGTATGTTTCAGCCTTGTTTTCAGGAGAATGTACTACTCTTGAAGATTCACTACATAAAAGTGGCATCTGCCAAACGTGTCCCTAAGAAACTGTTCTAATTTACAGAAATCAGGTGTCTGAAATTTGAGAAGTGTACTACATAAGGATTTCTTTAGTTTGTGACATGAATTTTTTTCTAGTAAAAGCATTTCAAAGAAACCAAGAGAATAATTCATCTCTTTTTAGAAAATACTCTACACATTATATTTTCTTTAGTTCTTTAGTTTTCTTTAGAAAATTCAAACGTCATTTGGAGCAAGGTTAAGTGAAGAATCTAGGTTCGTTTTTAAAGTTGTTGATAGTATCTTTGGTTCCTAAACCGGTAAGTCAGTAAGACACTCTGGGAAGCTTATAAAAATAAAGACTCCCATTAAAACTTGGTCCTTCAGGAGCTGGCTAGGTGCAGGGGGAGGTGGGAGTATGCTTACCACATGAACTAGTGCATAGCTTGTACTCTGAGCAGAAGAGGGGTGAGAGTACCAGAAAGTAAGGACATGAGAAGTCATTAGACTCCTGCGTTTGCCACATCTTTCCTATTTAATTGATGCTCGGAGCTGCATCCTGACTTCTTTTAATTTCCTTAGGAAGAAAATTGGCAAAGCTGCAGATAGTTTATGGTCTAATTGTGGTCAGTAATTTAGCAACTGTCATCAACATGTCCTCGCAAGGGTAAGAATCCTTTTGCTATGAGAGAGTATTTTGCCCTGAAGGCAGCATGGGAGATGGGAGTAGTGGGTACATCCGGTGGGGGAGGGGGGATAGGACCAGGAATGGGCAAATACCTTCTGTTTGGCCAATATACTCAGTGAATATACCTGATTTAAACATCTGACTTAAAGATAGCTACTTCATTCTGAGAATATGGAAGGTTTACAGAATTGTTCTAACACAGAGGCGCCATCTTACACAACCTCCCTGACTGTTCACTCTTTTTTAGTACTTTGAGGTCCTGGTCTGGCTTCTAAAGAAGATGTTTTCATACTTCTAAGACCTGTCATTGAAGTCAGAGGGCAATGGCATAACCTTTGTTTTGTGGTACTTGGAAAGAAGCTGTATTTCCTTTAGGTTTTCCTCATTTCAGTAAATGCAGGGTGGTCGTACATTCCAGTGTGCTAGAGTTGTAGATTGCAAAAATGGTTACAATATTTTGCAGTGACTCTGACCAAGACATGGAGTCTGGTTGCTTACACTTTAAATCTGGGGCTGGCCTTGTGACCTTTCTGTATATATCAAGTATCATAAAAATGATGAGCTGCAAGTTGTACGCGTTATGAGCCTAGGTTTCAAGAGATCTGGTAGCTTCAACTTTGGTTGCTTCTAGAACCCTGTGGCTACCATGTGGACGAGACAGCCTGATGGATAAGAAGATAAGTGGCATGGTTGCTCCCATAGTATAGGCTGACAACAGCCGGAACTGTAAGCCCAGAGTGATCCAGAGGCCTTCTGAGATTATTCGGCCACCAACTTGCCTGAATTCTGTGTAGGAGCACAGAGGAAATCTGCCAAGCAGGCCTAGGCCACAAAACCCTTCTAACTGACCCATAGAATTGTGGGCTAAAAAAATGTTGTTTAAATCCAATGGATGGTATCCTATGCAGCAAAAACCAACTGATACACCTGGGACAGTTCTAGTTTAGACCTGTTGTCATCATGTAATTATTAGCAATGCCTCCTTTCCTTCTCAAAACTATCTTTGTTTGAATGTCATACAGTCAATTTGAGTAAATAGTCCCTCCATCTACTCATTCTCTAAAATAATCATATAATTTGCCACAAAATATAAAGTTACCTCACTTGATACCATCAATCTCTCCCACGAAAAGGTAAGCTCCTTGAGAGAACTGCATCTCAAGGCTTCAGCAGAGGATCTGCTAGAGATGAGCTAAGTAAATACTTGGTGAATAAATATTGTACACTGAACTCTGGACTTAGAATTGAGAAATGTTGGATTTGACATTCTCTTCTGTTTCCAGGGTGTTTTATTTTTGAACAGGTCATTTACTCTTGTGGCACCTGTTTCATCATCGTGAACATTTATGAAATGGGATATTAAATGTGATGATGAAGAGTGCAAGGTAGGTTGCAAAATATTAAATGTCAGTTATTAGCCTGTATCTCTCCAATGATGGAATACTTTTTACATAAAATATTTATTTACAGAAAATGGACTTTATAGAGATCGAGTGTTCTCCTTAGAATTCAAGGTCTGTGCTTGCCTCTACTTATCTCAAAAGTGAAAAAGCACTCCCAATCCCATACCATCCCAGGTCCTGTGAATTTTTATTTCTTTGGTGATTCTGATTGAGCTGGAGACAAAATAACAGTAGTGGCTCATTCTACTACAAGTCTTGTCTTCTATTATTTATTTCTTATCTTTCAGATTTCAGCTTTAAAAAAAAGAAAAGAAAAATAATTTTGAAACAAATAGACTAGCCCTTCTCAGAGCTGTTTTCCTGACAACTGAAACAATATCCTAGAATGATATCTCGTCATACCACCTCAGTGTGGCTTTGAAAAGGATGAGCATTGCTCCCTATTTGATGCTGAATGATTATAAAATGTGAATTATGGGGATCAAAAAGTCAGTGCTATTTTCAAAAAGTCAGTGCTACTTTTGAATATCAATACATGTAAAGCACAATTATTCTATTAATAAAAGTGACTAGCACACAGTCATAAGTTACAGTGGGAGTAAATTTTGCAACGGTTTTCTAAAACGAATTAATATATAAAACAATCCAAATAAAAGGAAACCAACTATACTTCATTTTATAATGTTTACCTATAAAGGCATAGATAAAACATTTATAAAATACATATCTTTGTGTTTGTAAATTACCTTTGTTAAACAGGGCTGACCACTTTCAAGACTGCGATATTGACAATTTGGGCCTTGGTTTTCCTCCTTTCATTTGTCATCCCTTGTGAAGTGGAACATAACACATATTCAGGGTAGGCAAATTGCTCTTTTAACTGACATTGTGATACATGCATATGTAAACCTTTCAAACAGTATGGAGGTTAAGTATATAGTAAAATATTAGTCTCCTTCTCATTGTAGATCCTTGTCCTCTAGTCCTCCCTGAAAATAACCTTTGCTAAGCTCCTTCTACGTCTGTTCTATGCATATGCGTACATATTTTATGTAACAGATATTTATCTTAAGCACCAAGAGGAGTCTCTTCCTTCCCACATAGGTTCTTTACTTTGTACAACTTTTCTAATCTTTTTTCAGATGCCTCATCTATACAATTAACCTAACATCATGGAGTTAATTT
The DNA here is from genome assembly GCA_963574885.1 of Lepilemur ruficaudatus. Taxonomy (NCBI): domain Eukaryota; kingdom Metazoa; phylum Chordata; class Mammalia; order Primates; family Lepilemuridae; genus Lepilemur; species Lepilemur ruficaudatus. Next base: position 14,937 of record CAUYRT010037563.1, read on the forward strand.
GGGATTAATTGGTTATTGTGCATAAAGCTCCTGGAAAAGTAGCACAAAGGAAAGCACTTTGTGTTAGCTATTGTTATTTACATCTCTGCCCAAGATCTTGCACTGCTGATTGACATAATTACATTTTAATAGTATTTAAATTTTGAATCCAAATGACTCCAAGTTAAGAAAAGTTTATGGTACAGACTGTAAAAAGCTTCATACATAAATTCTTACCAAATTTAAAACAGGAGTAAAAAATCCCTTAAGCATATACTTAGAACATACAGCTTATTTGCTACAGGGCAAAATTTACCTTTCCTTAGAAGCCTTTGCTTTAACTCCAAATATCAAAAATGAAGAAGTACATGTAGGGTTTTTGTATATTTTTTGAATTTGCCCATTTGCTCATTTATTCATTTAAAGAAATATTTATTGTATGCTTACTTTATATCTGACACAGACCTAGGTGAAGAAGAGGCAAATAAATAGA
>CAUYRT010037565.1:0-25066 GCA_963574885.1 Lepilemur ruficaudatus
ATGTTTGATAGGTTTCATTTAGGTTCATAATTCATAAGAGTATTTTGTTTTTTTGTTTTTTTGGTTTTTTTTGAGACAGAGTCTCACTCTGTTGCCCCACTAGAGTGCCATGGCATCCACCTAGCTCACAGTAACCTCAAACGCCTGGGCTCAGGCAATCGTCCTGCCTCAGCCTCCCGAGTAGCTGGGACTACAGACATGTGCCACCATGCCCGGCTAATTTTTTCCTATATATTTTTAGTTGTCCAATTAATTTCTTTCTATTTTTAGTAGAGACGGGGTCTCTCTCTTGCTCAGGCTGGTTTCAAACTCCTGACCTTGAGCGATCCACCCGCTTCGGCCTCCCAGAGTGCTAGGATTACAGGCGTGAGCCACCGCGCCCGGCCCATAAGAGTATTTTGGAGGATTTATTTTCTCCCCTTTTAATTCTTGCTTATAACCACACTGATACTTCCCTAGAACATTAGCCATTACGATCGTTATGATGTGTTTCGATGATTTCTCTTGCCAGAGCTGGCTTTATGTACTGGGGCAGAAGAGAGCTGATAGCTATATTCTGCTGGAGCATTCTGTGAAGAAAGCAGTACATTTTGGGTTACCGGTAAGGCTCATCTTTCTGTGAGATTGTTTCCATAAATGGTATTGAGCCTTTATCTCTTTTTCTACCCACCTCTGTCATGAACCAATGATAGATTTAGAATGGGTACTTCAATGTGTGGTTTTATCCTCGGTAGTTTCATATGACTTTAATTATTAATCAAACCACTAAATTCTATTTGGTAGGTTTCTCTCTGTTCTCTTTATCCTAATGACATCTGTGGACGTTCCATTGATTAACTTGATAAGAGATCTTTGTTTAGTTTATTAAGCAACGTTAATTTAGCACATATTCACTTAGACAAATTTTAGGAAAGGCTTGTTTTAAATCAGGGATTGGCAGACTTTACGGCCTTTGGGCCAAATCTGGCTCTCTGTCTGCTTATAGTCTTCAAGTTAAGAATGGGTTTTAGATTTTTAAATGATTGGGGGAAAAAAACCAAGAAGAATATGCAACAGAAACCAAATATGGCCTGCAAAATCTAAATTATTTTACTCTCTAGCCCCATATAGAACAAGTTTGCTGATCCTTGTTTTAAACAATAGTCAAAGCCAGGAACCAGTAAACCTGACAGGCAGATTTGCCCTTTTGGATTTTGAGTGACAGGGAAGGACCTGAATTATAGTTGTCAATGACATATAGTGAGGAGCCTCGAAAGGTCATATCTACACACACGAAGTAGTGATGACAGAATTTAGATTCCTGTTGCTTTAATAACCTTATTCTCTCAAAAACATCTACTGAAAACTGGAGCATATGCAGTGCGACAGCTTAAGCATCCTGTTTCATAAAGTTTGAGACAAACTTTAGTAAAATTGAAAGTAATTATGTGTAGTAATTTAACATCTGTGCTTTTAAAATCTGTAAATTGTCCATGTGATTCACTTCTGGGAAAGGAAACTTAAATGTTCAGAATTGATGGTAATGACAAAAATGGTCCTTGAAATGAAATGACAGACTTCTTAGGTACACTTTTTGCTGTGGACTCAAGCTGACTCTCTTTAGTTGAGCTTTCATCCTTGAAGATTATACCAGGAGTTAATGAAAAGATAACTTTGTTGCTCATGATAAGCATCCTTTTTTGATCTCCTATTACATAATGTGCCCAGCACTGTTTGACATATATTATTTCGTTGTAATCCTTTCAACAATTCTTTATGATAGGTTTGATGCCCATTTTACAGATGAGGAAGCTGAGGGATAGCTAAGAAGCTAAGTGACTGGCCCTAAGTCACACAGTAAGTAGCAGAGGCAGTGTTTAAGTCCAGGTCCATCTAATGCCAAAGCCCTGCTGGCTCTTTTCCATGTCCCCTCTGCCTCTCTTCCAGCCCCAGTTGTTCAGGAACACATCTCACATGGATCAGGGTTAAGGTCAGGTTGTAGGTACTTTCCTTTTAAATAGTGCTGTCACTATGCATGTGCTGAAATGTGAAATCCACCACATTTCTGAAGAGCAAACAAATTCTGTCATGTAATCTCTATCTTGGGTCGTGGGTATATCTGTCCCCTTAGTACCTCGCCTCCCTGGGAATACAGTCCCTTGTTCAACAGAGAGCTTTCGCTGGGAAGACGGCAAACAAGCTGATGGATGCCCTAAAGGACTCTGACCTCCTACACTGGAAACACAGCCTGTCGGAGCTCATCGATATCAGCATTGCACAGAAAACGGCCATCTGGAGGCTGTACGGCCGCAGGTAGGTCTTCAAACAGATTGCCAAGGCCGTGAGGGGCAAATCCTTCGGAGATAAGCAGGCACTAGCAAACTGCTTCTGTAAAGGCCACACGGACAAGGTTTCCCCCAACTTTGGTAGGAATTGTTCATGCAGGGGGTTAGACAGAATGTTTTATAGTGTAAAAACATTTTGTGCTTTGCAGTGACTTTGCAAAATTTTTTCCCATGTATCTTCTTTCTTACCCCCTCAGCTCCTCTGTGAGGTAACTAGTGGGTGATCTCCATTCTAGGATGAGTAAACCAAGGTTCACTTGATCTTGATCTACCCAAGATCACAAATGTACTTAACAAGTGCCAGAGCCAGGACTCAAACCCAGGTCATCTGACTCCCAGCACCGTGCTCCTCTGCTCTGAGACAGGAACCTCTCTTCCTGTTCGCAGAAGGTGTGGTCCACGGTCGCTTTAGTAAAGCATCCCCTGAACCCCAAAGCTGTTGTGTGAAGAAAGTTGCTTTTGTGTTAACCAAGGTGTTTTCTCTGGAATATTGCCAGCTTCATGTTTACTTTTCCATTTAGCTAACTTTAGCTTGGGAGTAAACTTCTGAAGCAGATTTTAATCCTGGAGCCCTGTTGCTACCTCACCCCTCATCTAGATAGTCTACTCTTTCTAGGAATTCAGTAAGGAAAGGAAGTGACTATTTTACCAGTCTTGTTTTTGTATTTCAGATAATTTTTTGGCACGGTGTGCTCTGAGACAGCTGCAGACACTGGCCACTGCTTACATTGCCAGAGCAGCCGGTGCCAGGATGGCATCGGGTCTGAATTTACCCGTGAAAACTAATTAACATACTGTGACCACAGGGAAAATCGGGTTGGGGTGGGAGTGGGGTGGGGGATCTGAGAGCTTAGAGCTTCCAGTTGTGCTGTAGCCACTGTATGTCTCCTTTGGGGCTGCATATCAGGATGCTTTTTCGCTCTCCTTGTCCTGAGGGCAGGATCGCTGGCATTGGGAGGCAGCTGCTCCCAGGAAGCCAGGGCCTGCAGAGGGGTTTATCTTACTTGTGTTTCCGCTCAAGATAACTGATGGGTGTGGCTAAGGGGCAGCCTGGGTCTACTGACTGAAGGAAAATCCTGTCCCCTCTCCTCACCCAGCACCATGGCACTGCAGCAAGCCCAGATGCTGCTGAGCATGAACAGCCTGGACTCGGTGAATGCAGGCGTGCAGCAGAACAACACTGAATCGTTTGCTGTCGCACTCTGCCACCTTGCAGAGCTACACGCAGAGCAGGTAGGCGGGTGGCTAGGCCTTAAGGCATGATAAGGCAGCCTTATCATGAGTCTCCAATTACTCTGATTTCTTTTGTGTCTGTTTCTCCAACTGTCCTCCACATGAACTGGGTGCTGTCCTTTGCTTTGTATTATGGCAGTGGTTGGGGCTTGGGTGAGCCCATAAGAAGTCATGGGGCTCTGAACAGCTTTCTGATCTTCTTTCTGCAACTCAGAGGAAGTAGAGTGAGCCTTTTTTCCTAAGATTGCCAGCCCTTTTGTGCTCTCTGCATGACTCTGCTTCAGCTTGTATCATTCCTCTCATGGCCTCAGAAATGGCAGGTCACAATGGGAATGTTTTTGGAGGATACTGCATTGTGTGCACTGTTCTTTCTACTTGGCCTGAAGGTTTGACAACCCACTCAGATCCATATGCCCAAATCCCTGTGGCAGTCATGAAAATAATTGGCAAGACTAGCCAGTTAAAATCACAAGAGTAAGAAGATAAATGATCTTTTATTGTAATTCAATGTAATGTCCATTTACGTCAAATAAAAGTTCATTTGCAGTCTAACTGAGCTTCTATATAAACAGAAAGTGCATTACCTCATGAAGGATTGAGACAAATTGAAAAGCTTTTGAGGTCAATAAGATAGAGATAAACATCCCAACAATATAGGAGTGTACAAAAGACATGAATGTATTCACAAAAAAAGCAGAAATGACCCCCAAACATGAAAAAATTTCAGTGCAGTCATTGAAGTCAAATGTAAAGCAGTTAAAATACTAGTTTCACCAATCAAATAGGCAAAGATGTATTAGGGAAGGAGAGGAGCATAGAATGCTGATATAAAAGTACTTGGTACAGGCCGGGTACGGTGTCTCATGGCTGTAATCCTAGTACTCTGGGAGGCTGAGGCGGGCAGATCGCTCAAGGTCAGGAGTTCAAAGCCAGCCTGAGCAAGAGGGAGACCCTGTCTCTGCTAAAAATAGAAATTAATTGGCCAACTAAAAATATATATAGAAAAAATTAGCTGGGCATGGTGGCGCATGCCTGTAGTCCTAGCCACTCGGGAGGCTGAGGCAGAAGAATTGCTTGAGCCCAGGAGTTTGAGGTTGCTGTGAGCTAGGCTGACACCACGGCACTCTAGCCCAGGGAATAGAGTGAGACTCTGTCTCAAAAAAAGAAAAAAAAAAAGGGCCTGTCATTTCTATTAGTACTTCCAAGATTTTACCTCAAGAAAATAACTGGACAAGTGTGCAAAGCTATATGCACCAAGATAATCACTGTATCATTTTTTAAATGCAAAAAATTAGAAACTACCAAAATACCCAAAACTAGCAGACTGTTTTGATGTACCACAATTTATTTACCTAATAAAATGACTATATAGATTTGTATTTATTGACATTGGAAAGACTGATTCATTCAAAAACTATTTATTGAGTGCCTCTCATGTTCAGTATTGTAAGAAATTTATAGAAATAGTATATATACCTATTTTGGAATATTTGTATATTTTATATTTAGGTCCATAAAAGAAGCCTAGAAAGAGATATGCCGAAACATTAACTGTGATTATCTTTGGTGGGATTAAAAGTAATTTTTCTTATTATTTACATGTATTTTGTAGGTTTTTTCTAGAATAAGTGTGTCTTGTGTAATTTTCAAAACTTAAAAAAACACAAAATTTATTAGAACCTTAAAAAAATAGCCCTTTGAAATTCGGCAGACTCTGCCTAGTGTCTTTCAGGTTGCTGCATCAAGAATAGATGAATCCTGTGACATCCAGTGTGTGGTGCAGCAGGTGTGGTTTCAACACACGTTATACTAATCAAATTGTGTCTATTTAAAGGGCTGTTTCGCTGCAGCTTCTGAAGTGTTAAAGCACTTAAAGGAACGATTTCCACCTAATACTCAGCATGCCCAGGTAACCTGCCTTTTGCGTGGCATTGGATTTATTTCTGATAAGAATGTTTTTTATTATAATGTAAAGTGGGATATTTTAGAGTGTCCCTCAGAAAAATTGTATTGAGCTAAAAGGGAACTTGTCGAAGGATGCATACAAGTATGACATCACTTGTTTATACATGGTTTAAAAACATACACGCTCATACTATACATTGTTTATGGGCAAATATATATGTTGTAAAAGTATTAAAAACGTGAATGAGAATGATTAATACCAAACTGAGTTCCTACTTTGGAAAAAGAGAAATAGAATTTGCAATTCTATTAGTATCTGATAGTATCTAATAGTATCTGTCATCTAATAGTATCTGAAGCAAATAAAGCAAAATGTGAGTTGACAGAGTTGGTGGTTGGCACACATCTGTCTATTACTTTATTCTCTTCTCCACATACTTGAAATATTAAAAAATTTAATCTCAAAAAAAAAAAATGGCTGGGCACAGTGGCTCATGCCTGAAATCCTAGCACTCTGGGAGGCCGAGGCGGGAGGATTGTTTAAGCTCAGGAGTTCAAGACCAGCCTGAGCAAGAGTGAGACCCCGTCTCTAATAAAAAAAAAATAGAAAGAAATTAGCTGGACAACTAAAAATATATAGAAAAAATTAGCTGGGCATGGTGGCATATCCCTGTAGTCCTAGCCACTTGGGAGGCTGAGGCAGGAGGATCACTTGAGCCCAGGAGTTTGAGGTTGCTGTGAGCTAGGCTGACACCACAGCACTCTAGCCCAGGCAATAAAGTGAGACTCCGTCCCAAAAAAAAAAAAAAAAAAATGTGAATTGTTGTACGGATTTGCTGAACAAGCCAAAATACTTTTATATTCCTATTGAATAACAAGGTGAACATTTGTCATTTTGTACTCGTTTTTTTTCTTATAATAGTTATGGATGCTGTGTGATCAAAAAATACAGTTTGACAGAGCAATGAATGATGGCAAATATCATTTGGCTGATTCACTGGTTACAGGAATCACAGCTCTTAATGGCATAGAGGGTGTATATAGGTAAGAAACTTTGGAAACTCCAACCCCAGAATAAAATAATTTTTAAATGGCTTTGTTTTTATTAGTTTTGTGTGTACATTAATTTATTTACTTTAGCTCAGAAAAAACTTTTTCTATTATAGGAAATAAAATACAGATAAACAAAATGAATAAAATAAGTATCACCCAGAGATAATCACTAACATGCTATTCATTAAAACATCTATAATTTCAGTTTTTCTTGCATGCATGTTTGTGTGCATATACACATATATGCTTACATATACACATTCATACACATACACTTTTTTTTTCTATAACAAAAATTAAATCAGGCACAATTTTTCCCCTTGGGAGGTTTACAGTCTAATGGAAAATAGAGATTCTAACCCCCAAAGTGACTATAGTTAAAATACTTGGAAAACATCAGCATAACCATTTGTCCTTATCTTGATTTTGTTTCAGAAAAGCAGTTGTACTACAAGCTCAGAACCAAATGTCAGAGGCACATAAGCTTTTACAGAAATTGTTGACTTATTGTCAGAAATTGAAGAATACAGAAATGGTGATTAGGTAAGGGGTCTCTCTTGTACCTCGTGGAGATGTGGTGGTGGGTATTCTCATCCCATGTTTTCCTTTGTGTTGTCAGTGTCCTGCTGTCGGTGGCAGAGCTGTACTGGCGATCTTCCTCCCCTACCATCGCGATGCCTGTGCTCCTGCATGCTCTGGCCCTCTCCAAGGAGTATCGTTTGCAGTACTTGGCCTCTGAAACAGTGCTGAACTTGGCTTTTGCCCAGGTAAGCCAATCTCTGTTTTTACAGCACATATTTGTGCTGAAGAACTGGTGAGCCTATTACCACTTTTTGGTATTGAAAAGGATAATAATGAGCTTTCACTTGTTAATACTGAAGTCTGGAAAGGCAGTTTCCATGTGCAAGCCCTCCAAGGAAGCCTGTGGAGTTGTGAACCTGGTGATAGGCTGACACCTCCCAGTGACACTGGCTTTCCTGAGCTGTGTGTTTAGTAAGGGGGTCTTGCCTCTTTAGTGAGGACACTTGCATCGCATTAATGATTAGCTAGCACAGAGCTATTGATGCTTGATTTAGCAACAAGAGGATGTGAATAAAGAAACTAGGGCCAGGTGCAGTGGTTCATGTCTGTACTCCCAGCACTTTGGGAAGCCGAGGTGGGATGACCACTTGAGGCCAGGAGTCCAAAGTTGCAGGGAGCTATGGGCATGCCACTGCACTCCACCCTGGGTAACACAGCAAGACCCTGTCTCTTTAAAAAAAACAAAAAGAAAAAATAAAAAAGAAAAAGAAATGAGATGTTTATGGAAGTTTTTGGAAATCAAATTGTGTTTTCTTTCTCCTCTAGTAAAGGCCACAAAGGAAGGGGCTCTTATTTATTTCTAGCTGTATTCCCTGGTACCTAGTAGGACCTACACATAGTAGACTTTGAATTTTGAACCCACTGGAGAAATTTATTAACTCAAGCAGAGATTTTCCAAACTGTACATTAGAATTATTGGGGAGATTTAAAAAAATATCTTCATACCTGGCCTTTCCCCTGACCTACAAGTCAGAATCTCTAGGGGTGGAGCCCAGGAATCTGTTCCTTACCAACTTCCTCAGTGATTCTTTTTCTTCTTGAGAAAATTTATGTAACATAAGATTTACCGTTTTAACCATTTTAAAGTGTACAATTCAGTTTTGAGAATATGGACAATGTTGTGCAACCATTATTACTGTCTAATTACAGAGTATTTTCATTACCAAAATGAATGGTACCTTAATGGGTACCTCCGTACCCATTAAGCAGTCACTCCCTAGTCCTCCCTCTTCCTAGCCCTTGGCAACCTCTAATGCTTTCTGTTTCTGAGTTTGCCTATTCTGGACATTTCATCTAAATGGAATCATAGTATGTGGCCTTTTTTGACTGGTTTCTTTCACTTGGCATAAAATTTTCACATGGTAGCATGTATCAGTGCTTCACTCCTTTTGATGGCTGAATAATATTCCAGTGTTATGGCTATACCACATTTGGTTTATCCATCAGATGATGGATGTTTGGGTTGTTTCCACTTTTTGGTTGCTCTGAATAGCTGCTCTTAACATTTCTGTACACATTTATGCTTTCTGTACTGTTTTTCCTTATGCCAGTACCACATTATTTTGATTACTGTAGCTTTGTAGTAAGTTTTGAAATCAGAAAGTGAGAGAGTCTTCTAACTTTGTTCTTTTTCAAGATGTTTTGGTCATTTGGGGTCCCTTGCAATTCCATATTAATTTTAGAATCAGCTTGTTCATTTCTGCAAAAAAGGTAGTTGGAACTTCAATTGGAGTTACATTTGAATCTGTAGGTGAATTTACAGAGTATTGCCAGATGTGATACTAAGTCTTCCAATCCATGAAAACAGGACATCTTTCTAGTTTTTTAGATCTTTAATTTCTTTCAACAGTGTTTTGTAGTTGTCCATGTACAGGTCTTTTTCACCTCCTACGTATTTTATTTTTGATGCTATTGTAAGTGAAATTTTTAAAAATTTCATTTTTATTTTATTTTTTTGAGACAGAGTCTCGCTCTGTTGCCCAGGCTAGAGTGAGTGCCATGACGTCTTGCCTGGCTCACAGCAACCTCAAACTACTCCTGGGCTCAAGCAATCCTTGTTGGTCTTTGTGATATCTTTATTTGGCTTTAGTATTAGGGTGGTAATGGTCTCACAAAATGAGTTAGGAAGTGTTCCCCCCTCCTCTGTTTTTTGGAAGAGTTTGAGAAAGATGTGTTAATTCTTTAGAAATTTGGTTGGCTTCACCAGGGAAGCAGTCTGGTCCTGGGCTTTTCTTTGTTGGGAGTTTTTTTGGTTACTGATTTTATTTTCTTTTTTGAGATAGAGTCTTGCTTTGTTGCCTGGGCTAGAGTTTGGTGGCCTCATCATAGCTCACTGCAGCATCAAACTGCTGGGCCCAAGTGATCCTCCTGCCTCAGCCTCCCAAGTAGCTGGGACTACAGGCTGTGTGACCACACCTGGCTAATTTTGCTATTTTTTTTTGTAGAGACAGGGTCTTGCGATGTTGCTCAGGCTGGTCTTAAACTGGGCTTAAACGTTCCTCCCACTGCAGCCTCCTGAGTAGCTGGGACTGTAGGTGTGCACCACCACGCCTGTCCCCAAGTGATTTCTGACCTATCTAGTTCAACCCCTCAGAATCACCAATCTAAAGGATATTAATGTGAATCTTTTTCTAAAAACAAAAAATTTTCCATAGTGAATGACCTTTCCCTACTTTATGTGTCATAGTGTGAAATCACACTGTCACATACTGTATTTTCTAGGAGTTGATGCCTGTTTTAATGTAGAACACGTCAGGGAGAAGATAAGCCCGAGATTGCTATTCAGGAGAGAACTGCCAGAAATGAAGCCCTTCCTGGTTGTGGAAAGTGGGTTCGGCTGTGTTCAGTGCCATGATGTTTCTTTTTCAGCTCATTCTCGGAATCCCGGAACAGGCCTTAAGTTTTCTCCACATGGCCATTGAGCCCATCTTGGCTGACGGGGCTATCCTGGACAAAGGCCGAGCCATGTTCCTAGTGGCCAAGTGCCAGGTGGCTTCAGCAGCTTCCTATGATCCACCAAAGAAGGCAGAAGGTAGGAAGCTGTACAAAGATTGTTAGGTGAGACTATTCCTAAATATGCTGAAGGTTAGGATCCAGAAGAAAAAAGACATTAAATTTGGGACAGTATTTACATTCTGAGCATTCACAAACATATGTCAAAATTTCACGCAGCATATAAAGCACTTTCACGTGCATGCTTGGCAGGAGGGTTGAAGCAAATGAATGGTGTTTTTTTTTTTTTTTTTATGTCAGCATATTATGGGGATATGAATGTTTAGGTTACGTGTATTGCCTTTCCTCCTCTTCCCATGAATGGTTATTTTAACCCCATAAAGCCAGGTGCCAGGCTAGAAGTCAGGACTAAAGACCTTTTTTAAAACCTCACCCTAATGGTTTTTTTACCCTCAAAAAATGGAGAATATAAAAGTATTTGGTACATACTAAACAAATGAAATTAGATACCATGTTTTGAAAACTATACCGGAAGTGTTGAATTAATGTATGGGGTATTTTCTTCATTTTCCATCAGCTCTGGAGGCTGCCATTGAGAACCTCAATGAAGCAAAGAACTATTTTGCAAAGGTCGACTGCAGAGAGCGGATCAGGGATGTTGTTTACTTCCAGGCCAGACTCTATCACGCCCTAGGGAAGACCCAGGAGAGGAACCGGTGTGCAATGCTCTTCCGGCAGCTGCATCAGGAGCTGCCCTCTCACGGGGTGCCTTTGATAAACCATCTCTAAAAAGGACATCCCTGCTGGGCCACTGTGTGGAGTATAAGATTTTGGACTTGTTCATGCCCCTTCCTCCATGTATGTGATGTATTTGTAAGACCCTGTCTTGTCAATAAACTGCATTGTGATTAGTTTGTCTTATTTTGTTGCTAGTAAGTACATCATTGTTTTATCTCCCTTTTCTTTCCTTTTGGTAGTGAGGACTCCACCTTTTTGTTGATAAATGGCTGTTTTGCTAATAAGTGTCTGAGATTATGTTCTCTTTGGGCAAAATAGCCAGTATCTTTATTAGAAATTTTATTAGAAATCATGCACACTCCATCATTATGTAAATTTGTTTAGCTTATGTACTCAGACAAAGAATTCTTTTGGGAATTGGTAGATCTCTCTGAGGGGGTCAGTGCAGGTTTTTAATGAGGCTTCAATTTTCCTTTTGAAGCTTCCCTGTTTTGTTGGGCTGAACCAGTGCTTATGGTGCCTGGGGGTGCTCAGAAGTACGTGGTGGTCCCAGACTGAAAATTAAGAAGGAAAAGACTTTCTGTCGTTTTTAGACCGATGACAAGAAGCATATTTCACTCCTTTTCTAGGTGTTAGATTTTTTTATACCTTCTGCATGGGGATTTTTTTTCTATATTTAAGTATATAAATTAAGTCTATTAAGGAATTCATCATGAATAAAGTGATCATAAATTCAGAAAGAGTCTAAAGCTCAGAGGTGTATAGACACTATCACCAAATATACAATGTAGATATTTACATTTCTCAACCCTACAATTAAGCAGAAACCAGTTATTTCTTTGTTCATGAATTTCTTGTCCTTTAATGTTCACAGAAAAATGCCTGTTTCAAGTCCAAAGCATCAGCTGTACCCAAACAGCCCTTACAAAGCAACAAGGAACCAACCAAATTTTGCAGCTTCTGTCATTGGCTCTTTCTCTGATAAATTTAAATTTTCTAATGGAAATAATTTCTCTCCAGAGCTCTTTGAAGCAGTGTAAACCAACCAACTTCTATCCACTGCGGAATGTTTGCTGGTCAAAGACAGCTGCTCTGGAAACAAAAGACTCTATAGAGATAGAGACATTGATTGGTATGTTGGTGTTTAAAAATCTTTCCTTAAATTTATTAGAAGGGTTATATATGTATATATTGAAAAATAATATTAAAGGCTATGAAGTAAAAAATAATTCTTCCTTCCAGGAAATAATTACTATTATCAGTTCCTTTTTATTCTTTCAAATATGTTTTGTCATCTGATGTTCCTTTTGACCAACATACTTGAAGTAAAATCCTTCCAATCTCGTAAGTGGCCTTAACCACTCTGCCTCAGCAGAACATCCCAGAGATGGGGCCAGGTTGTTTAGCTGACCCCACAGGTATCATCATAAAAGCCAGAAATCATCAAGCCTGACCAGGACCAACAATGGAATTTGTGGGGCCCAGAGAAAAGTAAAAATGTGCGGCCTCTACTAAAAAATAATGAAGAATTTCCAAAGGGCAGCAGCAGAGCCCTAAAGCAAGTACAAGGCCCTTCTGAATGCAGAGCCCTGCACGGTTTGCACACCTGAGAAGCCAGCCTGCCCGACCTTGCGCAGCTGGCTGCACATTCACCTGAGCAGGGAGGAAGGGCCTGAATCTAAACCTAATAGAAGGGGTCCAGGGTCCCCTGCTTTCTGTGACTTAGATTTGTTGGCTGGGGCCTGTCTCCTCCAGGAAGGAGTAGTGGGGTTGAATGGAAAGTGAAGACATCAGAGTGACCCCAAAACTCAGAACTAACTGGGTGACTACTGGCTTTTTTCCTGGTGGAGCATTTGGTGGTGGAAGAAGGAGTTGGTAATTATATAATGCTGCAATTATGGATGGTTTAATATAAGGGTGTTTGGATTGACCATCTGGTTAAATGGGAAAAGCATTAGGTGAGGAGGGAGTTGAAGCTTATTAGCCAGTGGGCATTCAGGTCTATACCAGAGACCTTCAGGATACATCCTGAAAGGAGGAGAAAAGAAAGGTACTCTGACCCAAGTGGCATGGTGGGAACTCTTCCCAGCAATTTTGGTGTTGAGTATTCAGAGCCCCAGAGTGGGTGGGAATCTTCACAACAATCCTAAGAGATAGGCAATAGTGTTAATTCCATGGAACAGATGAAGAAACAGGCATAAGGAGGTCAAGTCACTTGCTAGTATGTTGTGGAGCTGAGTCTTCACCCAGATTTTTGAAAAATACTATTTTTATGAACATTTTTTTTCAGTTTCTTGAATACATATTTGATCATATTAGTTGTCATTTATCTGCTGTCCAATATGGGCCAAACACTGCTAAGTGCTTGCACACACGCCATCTGTAATGCTTGTGAGCTAAACAGCCCTATTTCACAGGTGAGGAAACCAGGCCCTAGAGGGTGGGCCTGACCCAGCCCCAACACCGGCAAGGACCAGAACCAGGATTCAGCCCCAGGTGTGAGGGCTTCACCATCCAAGTTCTTTCTCTCATCCCCATGTTGCCTTTGTAGTCACCTCTGTACCCTGAGTATTTCTACTTGGTCAGAGTGTTTTGAATTTTGTCCTGACAATTTTGAGTAGTTACGCTGTCCTGTTTCCCTTTTCTCGAAGATATGTGCTAAGACACATAAACAGCTTCCTCATCTGTGACCCCTGACAGCATCTTTTATGATGATGCTTACATTTGGAACTAAGAAACCTATTAATCTCACTGCCTGTTGAAAAGAAAATTCCCAAAGTCTTTTCTTTCTTTTTTTTTGACAGCATTTTTTCTTTCTTTCTTTTTTTCTTCCTTCCTCCTTTCTCTCTTCTTTTCTTTTTTTTTGAGGCAGAGTCTCACTCTGTTGCCTGGGCTAGAGTGCCATTCTTTTCTTTTCTTTTTTTTTTCTTTATTTTTTTAGAAATGGGGCCTCACTATGTTGCCCAGGCCTCCTCAGCCTCCCCAATAGTTGGGACTATAGGCATATACCACCGTGCCTGGCCTGACAGCATTTTTCTACTGTCCTGTTGAATGGGAAAGAATTCAATGGCTAAAGTACATCAGTGTGATTAATCCTGCTATTTGTATCTAGATGTTCAAGGTTTAGGAGATGGAACATTCCAGTGAGCAACATGAGTAGAATGCAGTTCAGAAAGGAAGAACAAAGCCTTGGCAAGAGATTAGGAAGCTGTCCTAGTGGGTGAGATAATTTTAAAGTGTTACTTTTCAGTTCCCTCCCTGGTACTGTTCAAGTTTTCTTTAAAAATAAGATTCAGATGCTTTGTTTACTTATTTCACTGGCAATCTGTTGTCAGGACAACAAGATCTGTTTGCCTAGAATAGGGTTTTTTGGTATTCTTGGAAGAAAACACCCAAAAGCAAAGCTAATTCTTACTTTCATTTTTCTAAGAAGAAAATGGTTTCCTTGAGTGGGATGGTTCTTATCCTAAGAATTATAATGACAGGCAATTTGATGTTTCTGCTTTGTTATAATTCACTTTAATAGGAAAGGCACATAAATTGATGGGGCTTTAAGCTCTGTGCTAAGTATTTTAATAGTTAGCATCATTGAGCACTTACATGCCAGGCACTGAGTTAAGATCTTTACACATGTTATTGAATTTAAACCTCATGCCAAACCTGTGAGCAAGGTACTATTATTATCGCCATTTGACAGCTGATGAAACCAAACTGGAAGAGATCAAGGCACTTGCCCAAGACCACAGAGCTGGTAACTAGGGAAACTGGGATTTGAATTAAGTCTATTTGACTCCAGTGTCACTGATTTCAACCACAATGTGGAAAGTATGCAAATGTTTCTGATGGGGTACCTACCTTGACTCCAGAAATTTATAGCTCTATTGGCAAGTAGAATGCACGTGTGAAAAAGGAAAGAATGAAGCATTAATACGTGGTACTGTGCTTGCTTTAGGAAATCAGAGAGAAGAGAGGTCAGAGGGCCTGGGTGGCAGCATTCTAGGAAACTTCCAGGAAGAAGTGTCTCTTGGGCTAGGGTTTGCATTTGCATGAACACTTCCTAACCTATCTTACTTAATTGGCTTTTAAGCTTACACAGCTGTATGTATATCTAAGTTTAGATTAGCTACAGTGTTCTAATCAAACATAGGCAATTTAGTAACATGATGTAAATACACAGAATTGTGTATTTTAACAAGTTACAGGAAAAGACACCAATACCTATTTTGGTTACCTTAGTAAAGCAGAGTTGCCAAACTATTTATTGTCCATGGGCCAAATCTTTCAGAGCCTACTAAGAATGGTTTTTACATTTTTATATGGGTGAAGAAAAACAAAAATAGTAGTATTTTGTGACATATGAAAATTATAGGAAATTCAACAGTGTCTGTAAAGTTTTATTGGAACATTGCCACATTCATTTACTATTATTGTCTGTGGCAGAGCTAAGTAGTCATAACAGAGAGTGTATTGGCCTGCAAAGCCTAAAATAGTTACTATCTGGCCCTTTACAGAAAAACTTTACTGACCTCTGCCTTACAGTTAAAAATGCCCCAAATGCTCCCCCCAGCCCTAATACAAATTTTGGGGGGAGAAAATGTAAAAATATAGAAAAATACAGAACTATGTATCCACCATTGAGAATTGACAGTTGTTAACATTTTGCCATTTGCCTCACATCCATTTCTAAGCACTAGAAGGAATAAAACATTACAATGTTCCTCACGCTCCCTCTCCCGTTCTCCGTCGCTACTTCTTTCTGGCAGACTGTCATGAATTGAATGTGTATCCTTCCCCGTGTCCATGAACAGTTTATACTGTGTGGGATTTAAAAATACACACAAATTGTGCATCATAACGTATTATGCAACTTGCTCTTTGAGTCAACAGTATGTTTTTGGGATTTCCTCATGTCATTACAAGTAGATCTAATGCAGTCCTTTTTTAACTATTGGATGGTATTTCCATCAAATGACCGAGTTTTATTTATCTGTCCTCTGCTGGACATTTAGGAGGCTCCCAGGTTTTGCTATTACCAACATACCCATGCATGTTGAGTAACATCAGAAGAGGGTGGTCATTTCCTTGGATTGCTCCCACTTGTTTGGGAGTGCCCCCTGCAGGCTGGGAATACCAGAGGCGCTCATCGGAAGGGGCTGGAAATCCACCCAGTTGACAAAAGGGCTTTGAACTTTTAATTAACTTGGCGCTTGACTCTCAACTCTTCCCTTTTGGCTGCTGGGCAGGGTCAGTGGCACATCCCCTGGGCCACTTTCAGTCCAGATCTGGGTTGTCCGACCCCCAGGACGGTTCAGGGAGCCCTTGAGGTCTTCTCCTTTCCCCTCTTCCCCAGTGCTGTTACCCAGCTGGGAGACCTAACATACAATATTCTTAAGGCTCCAATAAAGTAGGGTGCCAAGAGGGGGACAATATGATGTATTTCACAAAAAGCATCTCAGTAGCCGTCTGGAAGAGCCAGAACTACAGTGGGTTTCGTGCAGTTTGGTGCATCTGGGTTGACTGGGGATGGGAGAGGAACTCCCTCCCCCAAGTGGCCCCGGGGAGGCGGCTGCGGGAGGGGGATCCTCGGAATGGGTGGTCACCCGAAATCCAGGCCGCATCCACCGCCGGGCGCCTGGTGCTGGGGCAGCAGCCCCGTGGGCGGGAGCCGGGCTGCGAGGCGGCAACCCGGGTCTCCCCGCCGGTATGGGGAACTTTCCGAGAGCCGCCGCCCTGCAGTCCCCACATTTAGCTAAACAAAGCGAGTGCTGCCCTCGCGTCCCGCCCGCGCGAGGGTGCCGCGGCCACCGCGCGGAGAACCCGGGCAGGTGCGCGCGGAGGCAAAGTTCCCGCGCCCGCACCCGCGCCCCCGCCGGCCGCTCCCCTCCGCGCCGCCCCGGACTCCGACCCCCGCCCGGCCGGGCCTCACTTCCCCTCCCCCGCGCCTCCCCCGTGCCTCCCGCCTCGCTTCTCCTTTCGCTCCGCGGCTACTTTCGTCTCCGCAGGCGCCCGCCCCTCCCCTCCGCTCCCGGGCGCGGGGCCGAGCCGGCGGGGGCGCGCGGCGGGGGCGCGCGGCTCCGCGCCCGGGTTTCCAGCGGCCGCGGCCAATCCGCGCGCAGCCCGAGGCGGCGTCGCGCCCGAACCCCGGCCGGGCGGCTCCTCCCGCCTCCGCCCCCCGCGCGCCCGCCCGGGCCGGGGAGAGGAGCGCGCGGCCAGGCGGAGCGAGCAGAGCCGAGCCGGGGGCGCAGAGCGCGGGAGCCGGCGGCGGCGCGGAGCCCAGGTGAGCTGCGGATAGCCGGGCCGGGGGCGGGGGACGCAGCGGCCACTGCCCCGGGCGCCCTCACCTTCTCCCTCTCGAGGCGGGGGACTACCGCCAGGACTGCATACAAAGCCCAGAGGCTGGCCTGGGGTTCTCTTCACTGAGGGACCCCACGTGCACCGCCCCACGCCCCGCCACGTGGATGACGCGGCCCCCGGCATCCTTTCGCCAGTGTCCGCGGGCGCCCAGGGCCTCGGGGTGGCCTCTTAGGCTGGGCCGCGCCCTGTCCGGGCGGCTGGGACAGTCCTGGAGTGTGGAACCGATGTCACCGGGGTCTGGGGCCGTCCAGGATCGTGGAGGTGGCCTAAGGCCCACACCCTCTCGCGTTTGGCAGGTGGGAAAACCTGGAGCACTCAGGAAAAGACAGGGCCAGCGGACTTTGAGCACCGCCACTCCGCAGCCTGCTTGTCTTAGGGCAAATCCAGGCCTTGGTGGCTTGGACACCAGGTGGCAGGACCCTAGACCAGCAGTTGTGGGGACCTGGGGGACCTCTGCCTCTCTTCAGCCTGCCCTTTGACCACCCCCACCGCTCCTCTGAGGCTTGGTTCTTTTGACCTAAATTTACCTGGGGCTTCAGCATGCTGTGAATGCAGAGAGGTGTCGCCTGACCGTCTGGGTGCTGGGCCCAGCCTCTCTCAACGCTGGGTCTTGGTGTCTGGGGTGCCACCAGATCCAGCCTAGAGCTTTTCCTGGCTTCCCCCAGCCCTTGCACTGCCCAGTTTGGGAAGCTGGGTGTTTTCACAGCTCTGCCAGCTGCTCCTGGGCTGCTCTCACCTGGTGCTGAAGAGGTCGCACCTCAGCCCCTCTGATCTCTGCAGAAGGATGAGGTGCAGGGATGTAGCTTGGGGAGGGGGTGCATCTCAGTGCCATCAGCAAGGGAGGGGCACCCTGGTGGGGGTGGAACATGCAGCATCCATCTCCCTAGAGGCAACTTTTGCCTTCCTCAGCCTGGTGTTTGGAGTCCCCACAGTCCTAGAGTTAGAAACTTCATGTGCCCCAGAGCCGTGCTGTCATTTACCACTACCCCTCTCCTGGCTCTGCCCCCAGAGGAGAGAGAGGAGGATAGCTTTATGTCCCCTTAACCTCCTTTGTTCCTTGGAGGAGGCAGGGGCTGCAACAAGGGTAGTGCTTTGAAGGTGTTATCCCGCCTCTTCCCAAACCACCCCACAAAAACATGCAATTTCAGAATAAACAGTGTGCATGCTATGGAAATGCAGCTTTAGGGTGAGCCCCAGACCCCCGCCCCCTTCCAGATTTGCTGCTCATAAACCCTTGCTATATAGAGAAAGCAGGCATTTGTGATGAGGGCCCACGATGTATTTTTGTAGCAGAGAATAATAGCCATCATTTGATGAGCCTCTAACTTGGATAATAATGTTAACAACTAACATGTCTTGAGTTCTTGCTATGTGCCAGATCCTGTGCCATGTGTTGCATGTATTCTGTCATTTAATGCCTACCAAAATCCTGCAAGGCAGGGATTTTTATCCCCATCGTAGAGATTAGGAAATTGAGGCTTACAACAATCCTGCAGTGTTGCTAGGATTTAGCAACACTGTTTTATAGAAGGGCTCAGAAAAGTTAAGTAACTTGCCCAGGGTCACACAGCCAGTGCAGGTGTATCATGCCTGAGGGCCTTCGTGCTTTACCACCTGTTCTAGAGCAGGGGCCCTTGCAAGGCCGCCTTTCAGCTTCTTGAAGAACCCAGGTTTTTTACTAAGTCAACATATGAGGATGCAGATCTAAGCAGGCTCTATAGTAATGCTGATGCTTAGGCTTATCTTTGCCACAGGTTGTTAGTGGGCTGGTAGCCAAATATATGCATTAATAACTATGCATTAGTTCTCATTCAGGGTGGTCCCTCCCTCCTATCAAGCGTTTGGAAAAGTATGGGGGTGACTTGATTGTCAAGTGATGCTAAGCACTTTTGGCTTTTAGTGGGCAGGAGCCGGGTGTGCCAAATGTCCTGTAATCTGGCCAGTGCCACCACATGAAGAATTCCCCCGCCCTAGATGCCAGTAGTGCCCCTGTTGAGAAACACTACAAAGAATAAGTGCTGTGGAAATGGAGGGAGCTGAGGGCAACGAGGGTTTGGAGAAATCTCTTTTGACTGGTGTGCATCTGAGAGGCTTCCTGAAAGAGGAATCGTTTGTGCCGAATCTTGAAGGATGGATCAGAGATTGGACATTAGATGGGAGTGGGAGGGGAAGGGGATAGGATGAAATGACCTAGCAGAGGGAACTGTGCCATAACTGGGTTCGCTGCTTGTGAACCTTAGCTTTGGTGGAAGATGGAGTGGCTAGCCTGCTCTCTCAGGGAAGGGCTGGGCTGGGTGGGGCAGGCCAAGCCTGTTTTCAAGGCATTCTGGCTCCAGTTTTAACATGGACCACAGAATCAGCCTTACCCTACCGTGAACTCATTTTATGGAAGGGCTCAGATAGGCTGAGTAACTTGATCAAGGTCACTTTCGACCTTCTTCCCTGCCCGGCACACTTTCTGGTGGCTGGGGGAAGCATATGGTTCCTATTTCCTGCCCTGATCCTGAGGATTTGGGGCAAATGCTATTTCAGATTTTCCTTTGAGTCAGAGGGCCCGGTATTGCTATTTTTCTCAGATGTTTTGCTTTCCCACCAGCTCCTCCCCTTTGTTTGGGGTTAGAGAACCTGGATGTGGGGTTCTGGCCGGCCAGCTCCATGGTACTGCAGTGACCTCACCCTCACATCTGCGCCTCTTTCCTGGAAGTTGAGGAAATTGCATTTCCCCTTTGAAATGGACCTTTCAGGCTGTGCTAGTTACCTTACTGACCTGTTCATAGAGATTCATAAGGTTGGCTTTTCTTTTCTTTTTTTTTGATTGAGGTGAAATTCACGGAATATAAACTTAATCATTACAATTCAGCGGCATTTAGTACATTCACAGTGTGGGGCCACTATTACTTCGGTCTAGTTCCACGACATTTTTAAACACTCCAGAAGGAGTGATAAAATGTTGTAGCGTGTGTCAGTGCTTCCTTCCTTTCTGTGGCCAATATTAATATTATTCCATTGTTTGGATGGACCACATTTTGTTATCCATTTGTCCACTGATGGACATTTGGGTTGTTCCCACCGTAAGGGCTTCTTATGGCTACTTTGTCCACTCCTGTGTCTCTGCAGCTCCCTAGGTAGTAAACTTCTGGGTGTAAGACATTGTTTTGTCACTCCATTTGCAGGGAGAGGGTGACAGGAGACAGGTTTCATGAAATCACCTGGGGACCAGCTTCCTGGAACAAGGTTTTCGGGACTCCCTTCGTTGCACGCTCACCGGCCCCTGCACAAGAATAACAGCTCCCCTTTCAAGGCCATTGCCTCGCAGGTCAACTCGTGGTTCTTACAAGTGTGATTTTTCAGGGACAGTCGAGATTTTATTCAATCCCATTGATTTCAGTCATGATGACTTGTTAAATGTAGGTCCTCTCGTGATTTTTTATTGGCATATGTTTTGGGAGCCTTTTTCCAAGTAAGTAAACCCACAAAGTAGAGAAAACCTCACCAGATAGACAGTACCACGACCCTGTGGCCACAAATGGAGTCAACCCACTCTCTCCTGACAGCTTCGCCAGGAATGCCCACCACGGGAGCAGAAATCAGAAGCTGAGCTAGGAGGAAGCCTATCAGCTCCTCGTCCCCTCCCATTTTATAGACCGGGGAAGTGGAGTGCAGAACGGGAGGGAAAATGTGGTCTTTATGGAACATTCACTGTGTGCCGAGCTGTGTGCTGGGCACTTTCATATAGAAGATCGACTCTACAGCCACCCCCCGTATAGGTCCAGGTGGCTCCATTTTACAGATGAGACAATGAAGGCCCAAGGTCTCTTGGGATCTGTATTACTTCCTCATGTACCTTCTAATCCTGAGCTCTCATTCCTCCCTCGCCTGCCTTCTGGCAAATTATGTCCATTTTCTTGAGGTGTAGAGTCCACCTTCCCTAGGAAGTTATGGTGTAGAAATAATGTCCAACTGGTTTTGCTCTCTGAAAAATAAGATTTGAATTGTTATACTTTCCTGTCTTCCCTGATTGGACACTTTCCTCAATAAGACCAAAATTTCAGAAAAGACATCTTTAAAATGAGTTAAGTGCTATTAGGTTTCATAGGGAAGACCTCTGGCTCCTGCATGGCCCTCCAGGGATGTTAGTGATCCAGTGGGAAAGGGATTATTTTAGCTGCCAGTTTTTCCAGATTCAGTCGTGTTTGTAGTATTGCTGCTGAATTTTTTTTTTTTTCAGTTACGAAACATTTTAAACATAGAGAAAAGCCAAAGTTTTGTTTTGCTTTGTTTTTTGGACTGGCTTGTTTTTTGGAAAGCTGGAAGGGAGCCCAGGAGGTGACGGAAACACGGCAGAGTGGGGCGCTCTGGCTCTGGAACCTCCGTCATTCACTCAACCCACTCTTTTTTTGCGGGGGACGGGCTGGTGACAAGCCCTGCCCTGGGGAACTGAGGAACACTGGGACTTGATCCCTGTTCCTAAAGCTCTTCCAGGTGAGTGGTCTGTGCACTGTTGGGTAGCCCTCTGAAAAAGATGCACAATTCTAGCATTGTTTCCCTTTTTCGAAGGAGAGAAAGAAAATTCGAAGATTCTGTTGTGTCCCCACCCCCACCCTATCCTGAAAGCTGCTGTGCAACTATTTTTATGTTGCCTCTTTTTATCCTGGTGGCTTCTGTAAATAGTCGAGAGATGGCAGTTGCAGAGATAAAAATGCTAATTCCACCCTGGAAAGGAGAGATGGATGGTCTCCTGAGGAAATGGGGGTGGGAGTGAGGGGAGGCCAAGGTCGTGGGCATAAGGTAGGAGCCCAGTGGGTGAGGGAGGGACATTTGAGTGGTGCCTGAGATAAGCTTCTGTTAGAGAAGTTTACATGGGGAACCAGTGGTTTGTGGGGCCCAGGGTGCAGGGAGGAGAGCACATTCCCTTTTTTGTTCTTTAAAAGTGCATTGGGGTATTGCCTTCAAGGCCTCTGGCAGACGAAGACTTTATTTAGGTTCTTCCAAGAAAATTCTCTTGCCCTCTGGGTCCAGCTGTGGGGACCAGGGTGGGCCTGCGGGGCTGGCTCCCAGTGCCCTTCTTGCTGGAGGCTGGCGAGGGAAGGAGCTAGAATTAGCATTACCTCCAAAAGACAGGGAAGAGGGAGGGAAGGGGCCGTGGGTGGGCAAGGCGCGATGCCTGTGGGTTCCGAACTGGCCCCCTGTAGCTCTGATTTGCTGAATGTTGGAGTAGAAGTCTTTTTCTTTTCGTTATAAACTGAAATTCCAGTTTCTTTCCAGCCTCTTCCTTCAGTTCTGTGAAAGATTGGGAGGGCTTCAGTGGGGGAAGAGGAAGACTGTTTCCACTTCCCATTTCCAAATACCTCCATTCCTGAAACACACACCCGTACTCACACACACATCCATACTTCCTCGCCCTTCGAGCCTGGGGCCACCATGCACACCTGGCTTTAGATGGCTGCCCGCAGGAGTGGGGCTTCTGTCAGGGATGCTTCACTATCAACCGAACAGTAGCTGCCTCAGAATCTTAAGACAGTTGACACTGGTGGGCAGTGAGACAAGGGAGCTGCTTGCTCTGTGAGCGTCCGGGGCTGCAAGGGGACATTGGGCTGCAGGACACCTGGATCGCTTCCTGGTCTGGCCGCGAACCTGCTGGGCTGCCTTGGTGAGGTCATCTCATTTCCCTGGGTCTCAGCGACTCCATCTGCAGCCTCTGTTGCGTTGATTGCAGGAGCCGTGTGAGAGTGTGCGCAAACTCTCAGGACAGACGTAAGCAAGGCCGGGAAATTGTATGCAAACCCTATTTTTAATTTTGAAAAAGTGATGCATATGGACAAGGGCTCAGGGGGAGATGAAAAGAGTTCGGTTAGCATGGTGGGATTAGAGGTTTGAAAATTTTTGTTTTGATATAAGTTAAAGCCAATTGAGGGGCTTGAGCTGGATAACCGCTGAAGCCCTTTCTTGGCAATAGCTTCCATTTAGTGAGCGTCCGCACCTGTGCCCTCCCAGAGCACGCGATAGCTGGATGGTCCTGGGCAGGTTACTCGGGCTCTCTGGGCCTCAGTTTCCTCGCTGGCGAAACGGGGATAATAGCAGTACTTATAATTCATAAGGTTGCTGGGACCATGAAATGAGATAATACAGGCTTAGACTTGCGCCCGGCACTAAAAAGAAAGCTGGCCATCGCTATCACTGCATCTGCAAAGAAGCGATTCTTGTCTTGAAAGTACCGGTCAGTTTCTTCTCCTTTTGCTGTTCATCAGCCCTTTCCTTTCCTGTCCTTGATTTTTTTCTTTAAGATAAAAAAAAAAAAGGCTATGGAATTGCTGGTTTCTGCCTGACTGTCAAGGTGAAGGCCGTCTGGGTTGCCAGGAGCCTTGCAGCTGCCTGGTGCTTTGGCCCGGATGAAAGCCTAAGGGTGCAAAGAACTGAACATCTGCAGGGTGCTTAGTGAAGAAGCTTTTCTGTCAGTCAGCTCTGTCATTCAAAAGTCAGGGCCCTTGATTGTAAGTGACAGAAAATAACGATCACATGGAAATGTATTGGCTCATTTAGTTAAAAACTCCTGGGGTACATGAGCTTCAGGCATGGCTGGATCCAGATGTCCAAACAGTGTCTCTAACCTCAGTTCTTCCCTATCTGTTGCCTCTTCTCTCTCAGTAGACTTCATTCTGAGTCAGGGTTCTCCCCACCCCAGCCCCTGATAACTCCAGGAGATATCCTCAGAACTCTAAGTTCAACTGAAAGAGAAAGATATTCTTTGTTTTCAATACTTCCACATAATCCCAGAATAAGACCCAGTAGACTGACTGGGGCCACACATCTACTCTTGAATCAATCACTTGACCAGAGCAACTGATGCCCAGCTGGCCAGGCTTGAGTTATGTGCAAATCCCTGAAGCTGATGGTGGGGTCAGCTCCATGGGGCCACCTCTCACAGGGAGGGATGGGTTCCCGGGCATCAGGCTGCTGTTATTAGACTAAAGGAATGTAGATTCCAGCCAGCTAAAGAAAGCTGACCTCCTCAACAGCCTTGGGATGAGTGAAATAAACAATGACTTCCAGTCAGTATTTACTGAATACCAACAGTGTTCTAGAAAGTTCTAGGTGCTGGAGTTCAGCAATAAACAAGATAGGCAAAACCATAGCTCTCATGAAGTAGTCAGATTATTGTTTCTGCCCAAATCCTGTGCCTTTGTTTCCTGAGCACGTTGAGACGCTGTGCCTTCGCACTCTCCCCCTCACAGGTGGAGGTCCTGGGAAGGCAGAGGTGATCCCCTTTGTGAGAGATTTGGGCCCAACCTGGATGCAGATTTAGGATGCCATCTGTGGACTTTGCAAGGCTGTGCCTGTAATGTTTGGCCCCTGAGAAAAATCTCGGACCAGTTGTAGTTCTGCCTGGAATCACCGTGTGACTTTGGGGAAATCTGTAAATCTTTCTGAGCCTTCATTTTTCTCACTAGTAAAATGAAATGGTTGGAGCAGGTGACCACTAATGTGTGCCCCTTTTAGCACTAACATCCAATGACTCAGATACCCGTCGTAGGGAGGTAGGGCACGGGATGTGGGAAGAGGCGGGGCAGGGCACACGCAGGCAGTCTGTCCTCAGCTCTGGGGGGGCAGTGGGGAGTGAGTGGTGAGGACTGTGGCGTGCCACCGAGTGTCTCCCCTGCCCAGAGCAGCAGTGAGTTGATACCGGGATAGAACTTGGGCCCGGTGCTATCAGAGTGTCCAGTTCTTCAAGAGAATCTGGAAATTGTGATGGTTTTTTTTTTTTTTTTTGAGACAGAATCTCGCTTTGTTGCCCAGGCTAGAGTGAGTGCCGTGGTGTCAGCCTAGCTCACAGCAACCTCAAACTCCTGGGCTCAAGTGATCCTCCTGCCTCAGCCTCCCGAGTAGCTGGGACTACAGGCATGCGCCACCATGCCCGGCTAATTTTT
>CAUYRT010037567.1:0-12596 GCA_963574885.1 Lepilemur ruficaudatus
AAACCAACACTGCTCAAACTATAGAAGCTCGAATTGGAAACTCTCTGTCATCCACCTTATTCACCAGACCTTGCACCAACTGACTACCACTTCTTCCAGGCTTTGGACCACTTCTTACAAGGAAAAATATTCAATTCTCAACAAGCTGTGGAAAACGCCTTTCGTGATTTCATCACCACTCTCTCGCCAGGCTTCTTCACTGCTCGCATAGACAAACTACCATTAAGATGGCAAAACTGTGTTGATGGTTTAGGCACATACTTCGATTAACTGTACTGCTTCTTGTTTGAGCTATAATAAACTACATATTTGATTCGAAATCAGACATTTCATATTAATGACCTAATATATAGATTTAACATGTTCCTTTGCTAAATTTATTGTAGTAATTTACCTTTTACGTAACTGTAAGAAATAGGTTTTGTCCTGTATAGTTGGCAAATGGTTATTGTTTGTATATTGAGCATTATCATTTTTATGGTCACAGTTTTTAAAAATGCATCTGGTTTTAGTACTATACCAGAGAATGTTACATAGAATTTCCCAGTTAGATTAGTTGGATCATTTCACTGAGAAATTGAGAAAAGAAGTGAGTTTGATGGATGGACTTACATTGCTATATTGGTTACAGATATCTCAAGTCAGGTGAGTCTAGCAGGCATTTCAAAGTGAGTATGACCAAGACACAATTCTTGATTTTCTCTCTCAAACCTGCTCCTTCCCCAAACCTTCCACTTGCTTATAGGCCAAACATTTAGGAGTTATCCTTGACTCCGCTCTTGCTCACGCCTACATCAATGTTCAGCCAGCCTAACAGACTCCTCTTTCAGGAATAATCCATAAGCAACCACCTCTTTCCACCTTCAATGATACTACAAGAGATCAACTAAGCTGGACTTCTTCAATCATGTAATTGGTCTCTGTCTGCACTCCTGTTCCCCTACAATCAATCCTTTCTGCAGTGGTTAGAGTAAAATTTTAAAAATGTAAAATAGATCATTTCACTTCATTGCTTAAAACACTGTGAAGTCACCCCTTTACCATTATACTTTAAAATAAAATTGAAGATCCTAACCACGGCTGACAACATCATCAGGATCTGGCCTCTAGCTTCTTCTCTCTGGTCCTATGGTCCCCCTCATGCTAATTCTACTCTAGCCACATCAGCCTTCATTTTTGTGTCACTCGACCAGGCCAACTTTGTTCTTTTCTTGGCTTTACATTTGTTACACCCTCTGCCTGACAGGCTCTTCCCTCAAATGTCCCATGACTTGCCCCTTAACACTACTGTGGCTTCTGTCAGGGGTCAACTCCTCAAAGAGGCCTGACCCAACCTGACTAAGAGAGCTTCTCACCCATCATTCTCTACCCCCTTCTCATTTTATTTTTTTCATGGAATTTATCACTTACTAGAATTATATATGTATAATATTTGTGTATTTTTAAATTGTCTGTCTCCCTCACTAAAATGTGAGCTCTGTGAGGGCAGAGGCTTTTGTCTTTCTTAGCCCTTACCATGACGTGTCTCCTATTCAGCACGCTGTCACTATGTAGCATACTCTATACTAATTTATCCATCTATTAACTGTCATTCTATAAACTTCTCCAGGGCAGGCATTATTTTCTCTCTTTTCTATCCCCAGAACCAAGAACAGTGCTTACACAGTATCTATGCCCAATAAATATCTGCTAAATAAATGAATGCTATGTATAATTCAATCATTTTGGGGTGTGTTTCACCTTACCTTGATTGCTTTTTGAATATTAATGCACGAATCTCTCATGGTCTGCAACAGCTTATTGAACCGTCCCATCTCTTGGACAAGCACAGTGTTCATGCTCTGAGTGTAAGTTGTTGGGAATCTCCTCATGGCAGCTTCAATGTCAAAGTTATTTGGAAGTTTGCCCAAGATGTCACCAGCGACCTCGTTTACTACTTCATCTGATGATTTAGCACCAGCCCCTGCTGAGCGAGACTAGGAAGAATCCAACTTTTAACTAAAAATCCTCATAAACATCTAATAGCTGAACAAGAAAAATCCTAAGGTAAATCTTTATAAGAAAGAACACTGCTCGGCCATTTCATCCATGATCTTTTACCATACAAGATTTATTAAAGTGATGATAACAGGCATGGGGATGGGTTTTTCAAGGGAAAATGATTGTTGGAGAGGAGGAAGGGCATGTAAATGTGTTCAGGGGCAAAAGAGGGTCTGGAGAAAGCAAATAAGCTGTACATTTTGCTGCCTGTGCGCAGGGGGAGGACCAGATGCTGCAGAGAGAGGGAGAAAGAGTGTTTACATGGGTGGAGGGACCAAGTGATGACAGGCATTAGACCCCAGAAGGAGGAACTCTCATCTCGCTTTGAGAAAGCAGGCCACAAAATATATTTGCTAATAACTCTGTGGCCCCCTGCTTGCCAAAAGCAAAGATATAGTTTTCCCCTTGAACCAGGAGGGCACAGAAAATAAGCTCATCTCCTCTAAGCAGTTGCAAGAGTTATGGAGAAAAGACAGACTAGTGATTCACATTGGAAGCAAGGAAGGAGAATTTCAATTTTTGTTTTTTATATTTATAGTGGCGCTGTGTAAATGAATCTATATTTTCTGGAAAAACCCTTTAAATTCTCAGAACAAATGAATGAATGTATGTATGTGTTTGCTGAGACAGAACAAGCACTATTAGAATATAAACGAATATATTTCATGTTTTTCCAGTCCAGGGAAACTGTGTTTTGTCTTCTCTTAAATTTTGTTTCCTGGTTTCAATACTATAAATATTAAATATTCTATAAATCTATTCTATAAATCTTAACTATTTTACCTAAGTTCTACCATGATTTTTTAATGCTACCTGCCACATACCACCATATTATTGCATAAAGTTATACAATAAAATAATTAAGTATTGGTAAATTTTAATTATGTGCTAATGAAGAGTTACACTAATATAATAATCCCTTTATTATGATCCCAAAGTACTGAGTTTACAACTAAATATATAAAACAATTCATAGAGAACAAAAAGGATAGTGAATATTTGGCCCACACTAGTGAAATATCTATTTCCATTGCATATGAAAAATCACGTGCTGATTTCTATTTGTATATTCATGCACGTACAAGATACTATAAACTCATTAAAAATATTTCTATTTTCTAACAAGAGCTGTGCCCCTACAGAAAAACAAATCCCAGGCCTATAGTCCTTCAAAAAAATGTCAGAAAAATATTTTAGTAACAAACATTCCCCTTACCTATTTCTCACACACCAAAATCATTGGAGTGATAGGTTTTTCTAAAGCAATATCCAACTGATATTGCTCAAGAGCAACTGGATTGTGACTTGTTTGTAATTATTTATCTTAGCTCTTTCCTTTTTACCTCTTTTCCTTAGAGTTTTCAGAAATACCATTTGGAATCTTCTAAGGGTTATTTTCTTTTTATTAAACAAATAAGATAAGTGGAATCATTTTCAAGGAAACATTACAGAGTTTAACCTTTTCAGTGATCCTAGACCATATCTAGTTTTATAATACTTTAAGTGGAAACAATTTTTCTACTCAAAATAAAGTGTGGCAGTTAAGCATAAGCAAAGGAACTCTACAAAAGTAGCTTTTTCAACTCTGATCGCCCCCTCTTTTATTTTTTCTAAGATAAATTAGTTAAATACATAATGTAAAAGTCTCATCACTGTTAACTTGCTCTCCCAGCCCTGTAGTTCTGATCTCTGCCTGTGAATTGTGATAAACCCAATCTGCAATCACTGAACTACTGCTTACCCATTACTATAATTGTACTTGCCAATTGGAGATTGAGGATATTAAAAGAGGTTGTTTAATTACATACTGAAAAGATACCCCTTGTGTATTTAAACTTATTTGTTTGGTTCTGAGTCATTTTCTGTTGGAATGAGCCCACTGTTTTATGTATTCTGTAATGTGGCACACCCCATCAAATTTAAATAAAGCCAAAAGACAAATATCCCATTGTCAGACTGTTGTGTATTACACACATCTAATGTTCCTAAAAAATCTATTCATTTATGTTTGTACATATACTTTTGTGCCCAGGCAATAACTGATTTTACCGATATCAACGTGTAAAATGGACATAAGAATAGTGTCTCTTTTTTGCCTTATTAGAAAATGTCATCATAGAGTAGATCAGAGTTGGGAGTTCCATGGCCTCTTCCATCAATGATAGCACATGACATTATCCTCCTAAGTTTTAGCTTTTTCAGCATCTCTGGATATCTATGTTCTAGGTCTTGACCTATTTTTAGAATCTAGAAAGGGATTACAGCACTGCAGTTCAGCACACAGATTCTAGAGACAAACTAGTGGGAGCCAGATTGCTTGGCTTTGAGTCCTGGCTTGAAATTGTACAGTTGACCGGGCAAACTCCTTGAGCTCTCTGTGCTTCAGCTTTCTAGCTGCAAAATGGGAATAATAATAGCCCCTATCTAATAGGATTGTGATAAGCATTACATTGTTATATGTAAAGCACTTAGAACAGCGCTAGCATGCAGTAAACACTATGTAAGTATTAACTATTAATATTTTTACTCTGAGATTCCATAAAAATAAAAAGATCAGTTAGAATTCAGGATAATTTGCTTGACTGATTATTCATCCTTAATTTATTAAAATTTCATTTAATCACTATGGGAGCTCTTGCTATTTGGACTAATTTGCTTTCAAAATGTTTTTTAAAAACTAAATAAATAACTGAGCATATTTTTAAAAGGCAGAACACAGAAGAGATCTCTTAATAAACAAACAAGATTAATCAATGTTTTTCATTCAAATGTACTAACTTGTGCCCATGGCATGCTAAATTCTGGTGCCTTAGATTACTTTCCTACATGCCAATGTTCCTATGCACTCACCAGGAGAGCTGCATGTCTACCAAGAATCAACTGTATTCTTTTCCTAAACCTTTCTGTTCATTTTATATTACCATTGCAACTGTATACTTTAAATATTATGTAATCTGATAAAAACATTAGTGTGAAAGGAACTGTTTCTATGTAAACTAGGTTAAATATTTTGGAATATTTTATAAAGATGAGTCATTTGTAAAAGTTGGTGTTGAATTAGTAAGGGAATGGAAAAATAAAATAGGTAAAATTCTAGATGGATTCTCTCATCAAACTGCTTCCCAGTGTCTTTGAAATTCTTCTTCCACTTTAAAGAAATTAAAAAGGGGCATAATATACAATGTATTGGGGCATGGTTTATGTAAGAAAGGCAAAGTGGAATTCCTAGAAACAGAATGATACTCCAAGAATAGGTGTAGGTCTTGGTTCCAAAACAAAAAAAAATCGATGTAAAAAAACCCATGCGATCATGCACTTTGTGCTTAAATCCATATTTAAGGTATGCATGTATTTTTGTCTTTTCCTTTAAACACTTCTCCCCTTTAACAGGATTGTATAGGGAAGGTTCTATGGTACTGGCACAAACTGCTTGGGGAGCATCACTCACAGGCTCCTGAACAGAGCACACACCTGAGTCAGAAGAATGTTATCAAACAGCAGTTGAGTTTCTGACTGATCTTTGGTGATATCTGCATTGGCATTCATCCCGAAGATTTCTGGTGCTGGGGTCAGTGGCAGAGTCTTTGTGTATTCGATGTAGCTTTTGTGCTGCAAACATGAATAACAGGAAGTAAGGAGGTTAGAAATCAATTACATTGAAGAACTTCTCACAGAAAAGAGGTAATTGTCAATACTCAAGTTATCGAGTGGATGAGCCTGTGAGACTGGATACTGAATGCTTTCATCTTCTTTCAGCCTGGGCCAGAGTTTAAAAAAATATGGACATATTTTGAAAGAAAAAGAAACTACCATTCAATTGAAATAGCTTTTTAAATGGGGAGAGGGAGGAAAATTCTGGTAACTTCATTTAGAAATTTCTTCCAGAGAAGTCTTTCTGTGTGACATTTTGCTGATAATGATTCGTAATTAATCACAATATAAATACTTTTCTCTGATTTACTCTGATTATTCTTACTGCGAAAAATCTGCTTAATTCAGAAAAGTACAAATTATCTGAAATTGTATTATCCTGAGATAATTGCCATTACCATTATACATAATTTTATGCATATGTACATACATTTCATATTTTATTTACATGAAATACTATCAAATTCCATAACTGTCGTGCTCATACATTCATATGCAAACATCCATCTACCTATGTGGCAAAGGCGGCTTGGTCATCGATGATTTTACTATGTCGGTCCTGCTACATACCTTATTTCATCTTGCTTTTTTCTCAGTTGACAATTCATCTTTGGAGAGCTTGTTATCCCAACTCCCATGCTGACTTACTCCACCCCACCAGCGACCCAGGCTCTGGGACTGATTTTTCCCTTCATCCATACTAGTATCTGTCCTCAGCCAACATTAGCCCTACTGGATGGGGATAGGGTTAGGGATTATAGCATGTGTCTCTGTTGGATGTGACAATGTGTTTAACTTCAGTACAAGCCCTTTGACTTTTGGGAATAACATGAGAATCAACTCAATTGTCCTAGCAATCCCTAGAAATCTACTGGGAGATAATCAGGAGGCAGGAGACAGGACCGGAGAAGAACAGAAGGGACTCAGGCCTTGTGCTCTGCAGGTGGTTCTGGGATTCTCTGCCACCTCCTATCTGAATGGCCGTGGGCAAGTTATTCAACCTTAATGGACCTGTCTTCTCATTTGTAAAAGGGATAAAATAGTAATACCAATGTTAATCTGACACTCTACTGAGATAATTACTTATAACTGATTTGTAAATAATTGTAATATAAAGAATTACTGTTAATGATATTTTGTAACCCCTGTCATGTGTATTTTCATTTTAATTGGGGGCAATGTTTTTTTACCCAAAGGACTTAATTATGATGACAGAATTTCAGGCAACTGAGGAAGCCATTCTTAGGTGAGGAACGTTTCTGATACTCCTTACATTACAGCAAATAGGAAACCACCACCTCCACATATGCATGGGGTTGGCTCTATCCCCGTATGACTGAAGAAAGCAAAGACAAGGGTTAGCAAAAAACAAGGCCTGGAGGAAAATCGCCATTTTAAAGAAATAGCATCACAACCAGAAGAATTTCATGTTTTGCTGCTTTTAGTTTTCTTGAAAGGCATACTTACATCACCCGAAGGAGGGACAAAATAGATGCCACTTGAGTCGAATTTATAGTCGGGGTTTTCAACTAATTCTGTGCTGTAGAATTTGTTTAGAATGCTGCGCAGCGTGCGCCGGTCCCAGTCGTCCGTCACGCGGCCTCCGTAATTGCACTCACCGGTCATGTACCGCAGGGCGTCGTAAGGCAGTTCCTAAAATTGAGAGTGCAAGTCACTCGCCAGTTAAGGGTTACCAGTAGCACACTACACAAAATCGTGCTTCTTGTTTGCTCCTATTGTAAATTAAACATTTTACAAAAAGTTTGCTTTAACACAATTTCCCATACATGCTTCCCTGCTAATTGTTGCATTTTTTTCCTAGGGTCTGTCTCTCCTTTTGTTGTTTTTCATTTCCATTCAGTCAATGCTGAGAATAGAACCCTTCTATTAACTTGTGAACTCATTTACTATTCAACCAACATTATTTGAACACCTACTATGTGCCAGAAACAAACAAGTTAGACCATAATGCCATCTGTGAAAACTTCGTACTGCTGAGTGACATTCAAAAAAAATACAATTCACAGATCATTAGCATTGATTTATTTACCACTTTTTATATCTACATTTGACAATTGGAATCACATTATATATATAATTTTGCATTTATTTTTTTACCAAACCTCATATTATGACATTTTGCTTATCATTTCATAAAACATTCTTTGAAAATACAATTTTAATAACTGTCTTCTAATATTGAATACTTTGGTGGCCTCTAATTTTTTAGTGTGTTGACTTATGTTTCATTAAATATATATTGCTTAAAATTTCTAATTATTCTTTAGCCTAGATCTTTGAAAATGAAATAATTTAATAATTATATAATATTAATAACAATAATTTCAAGGAAAGGAGCTTATGAAAAGTAATTTATAAATGTTACCAAACTGCTTTACCAAAAAACTGGAGCAATTGTAGCAGCCAGTTTTAAAATCCTTGCTAATATGATGTCAATGATAATTAATATTATTTGCACTTTCTAGAATACTAGTCATGTTCATGATTTTTTCATATGTTTAAAAACATTTGTTGTTCTGCCTGGCGCGGTGGCTCACGCCTGTAATCCTAGCACTCTTGGAGGCCGAGGCGGGCGGATCACTCAAGGTCAGGAGTTCGAAACCAGCCTGAGCAAGAGCGAGACCCCGTCTCTACTAATAATAGAAAGAAATTAATTGGCAAACTAAATATATATAGAAAAAACTAGCCGGGCATTGTGGCACATGCCTGTAGTCCCAGCTACTTTGGAGGCTTAGGCAGAAGGATCGCTTGAGCCCAGGAGTTTGAGGTTGCTGTGAGCTAGGCTAATGCCACGGCACTCTAGCCCGGGGAAACAAAGTGAGACTCTGTCTCAAAAAAAAAAAAACAAAAAAACAACAACAAAAAAACATTTGTTGTTCTTCTGTGAACTAGCCTCCTACCCATTTTTCCTATTTTGTGTAAACTCTTTTATAAACTGGCCTTTATCAAATTTGTGGAAATATCTTTTCTAGTTAGTTTTCTTTTTGGTTTTTTTATTATGTTCTCTAGTAATAGAATTTTGAAATGTTTATGAATGCAATGGTATTGATTTTTCACATTGCAATTTCTTTTATCCTGGGCATAAGGACTTTCATATCCACCAGCAGTATAAAGAATTCTATTTCTCAATGCTCTCAACAAACCTATTATCATTTACGGGAAAAAACGATAATTAAACAATGAAGTATTTTTAAATCTTGTTTTTGACATTGACATTTTAGAAATGTTTATTCACCATCTGTATTTCTTATTTCATAAATTATCTACTCTGTTCTATGGGTTTTTCTAATTTGAATGATTATCTTTTTTTCTTATTAAAAGTTCTCTGTAAAGATATTGAATCAGTCTTTCACATACATTTTAGATATTTTCTCCAACTTTTATTTGTCTTTTACTTATATGATGTTTAATTGTTTATGGTATGTTAATATAGCAACATGTAAAAATATTTTATACTAAAATATGGCAATCTCTTACTTGAGGATTTTTTTTGCATCCCTGTGCTTTACATGCCCTTCTTACAGTTATCTACTGAAATCTAAAATGCATAGATCCTACGTTCCAGTGATCCTGCTCTGAGGAATCTCTTCAACAGAAATAACAAGACTAGGAAAGAGTAGGTAGGCAGGTAAGTAGAAGTGATTAGACAGGGGAAATTTATTGAATTAGGGGCTGGAAATTATGAGACTTGTTACTTGGTAGAATCAGGCAGTGTCAGAGAGAAGAGTGTAAGAGAACACGTGTCAGGGACCAAGACCTTGTGGAGAAACAAACAGAATCAGGAAGAACTCCAGAACATTTATGTTCTTCCCCCTGCAAATGTGAAGGAGGTTTGATCAGGAGCATACACTGCTTGGGCTTGTATTCATCTTTTTAAAATCCAATAGAAATCAAACAGTATGAAGAATCTAACCTTAGTAAATACCCAATTATTCTAATTCCATTTATTGACTACTTCTCCCATTTCCTATTCATTTTAAATGTTGCAATCAGCATGCCAAATTTCTACATATAGTGTTACCATTTTTGTTTTTGAGAGCTTGAAGATCTTTCCACTCATCATGATTCATTCATTAAACAGACACTTACGGAGCCATCCACTACATATGTTTTTTTTAGGCAGTGAGGATGCAAGAGCAAGCAAATCAAAGTCACCATACAGTAGTGGCTCACAATTTGGCAAAATGTGTTCTACGTCTTAGCACAAGTTTATAGTTCCTGGTAACCAACTCTGTCAAGGCTGCCAGAGCAAGTTGGAGTCTGGGCACCTACGTTTCTGGTCACTTTGCTAGACTATCTTAGGGACAGGATTACAGTGATGATGACCAGGTAGACTATGGAAGATCGAAAACATCTGGAATGACCTCCTGCCTGTATAGGCACTCACTCATAACGATAAGGATTCTTGGCAGACGCGAGATGAAGTGACCCTCACGCGGAAAGGCATGTAGAAATGTGTCCAGGGGAGGCAAATTTGGCTCCTGGGTCTGAGCTGCCTATTCCAGAAAGAGCCTCAAAAGTAGACAAGGATTGAGCACAGGAAAGGGCACTCAGAATTGAAGAAAAATACAGGCCAAAGCTCAGGGAGGAGAAAGAACACCTCACACCAGGAGAAGAGCATGTAGACTGTAGTAACACATCGCAGGGCCTGGAATCGAGGGGTGGGAGAGTGGTGGAAGACAGGATATGGTTGGGGAGGATTAGGGGTAGCTGAGCATCAGTGACTTCCAGAATTTTAGCTTGAGGGTTGGGTAGATGGTGATTCTATTACTTTGATGCAGGCAAAGAATGGAAAATAGAGAATAGCAACATTTAGTCATTCTTCATGGAAACAGGATTCCATAAGATAATCATTCCTTATTCTGCTTCCATTCCAAATTTTTCTGTACTCCTTGACCTATTATTTTTTACAAAGCACATCATGTTATGTCAGCTCCTCGCACACCCAGCACCAGACATAAGTCCTCAATGATGTATTTCAGCTACACGCTTGTATGCCAGGAATCACTTTTGTGAAATCTATGTTCCTTCAAGTTCCTATTAAGTTCAAGTTCAAGTTAAATTCCTCTTGAATGTCTGAGGTTTGCCCTATAGATTTCACCTCCCTAAAAGCTTGCTTTTCCTTTTTATTTATTCTTGACTGAGGTGGGGGGAACTTACCAAGGTCATATTTCTGAGGCATAGCGCGAGCACTCCTAAAATCCTTCATTCTTATTTTTTTCTAGTTTGACTTTTATTCACAATAAATCACAACATATAGATTTGGATCTATTGCCATAGCTGACCCAATGGACTTGCGTAGGAGCCAGAAGAACATGTTCTGGTACAAGTTAGGAGGTCTTGGGATTTCATTTTCCTTGCCACCTGTTATTTTCAAGATAGTGCACTCCTCTTTCATTTGATTTCCTCATTCTATTCATTCTCTTGATGGCAACAACTTGTTAGTATAGGTTTTGAGCGTGTGTGTGTGTGTGTGAGAGTGAGAGTGAGAGTGAGAGAGAGAGAGAGAGAGAGAGAGAGAGAGAGAGATTAATTCTGATCACTTTCTTTGTCAAGACATTGGATCATTCTGCTTGAAGAAAAAATGTTGATTGTTGAAGAAGGGTTGCACTAGAATTCATATGAAAGGGAGCTGTGAATTCACATTCCTCAGAGAATGCCTCTGTAACTCTTGATGGATTATATGTGACTCACGAGTAGCAGTTTTGTCAAGTTTGCTACATAATTACTATGCTGGAGGAGTGAGAAGCACTGCTCAATTGTCACTTACTAGAAGGAGCCAGTTCAGTCAGCGATATATGTCATTAAAAGATTGTTGATGAAAGTGAAATAGCTCATACTTGTACTACATAGTTATGTATCATTCTTCATTTACTACATTTCAATATTGTATTCTTTTCCCATAAATAAACTAGAAAAAACACAGACTGACATGTCTATAATAAATTGGCCATTTTCCCAAATAAAAATAGTATTATTTCTGTGAAGTCCTGGAGGTTTGATGGAGCTCAGTGCTTAAAAGGATACAACATTTTTGGAAGTTGCTGTTGCAAATCCACCTGCACTTAATTTACTCTCTGTAGCATTTGAAGGGATGGACTATTCTTTTTTTTTTTTTTTTTGAAAATAAAATTTAGCAAGCCAAAGCAAGGAGTATAATGGACTATTCTTGATACTCCTTATCTCCTGATTTTGTTCCTGGCTGCTCAGTCTGCCCTTTCCACATCTTCTGTCCCCTCTCCTACCATTGACACTTGGTGCCCACCAGCGTTCAAACTTACTTCTCTTCTTTTCTTATGCCACAAGGCCTCCCTTTGAAATCTATGTTCTCGGGCTTTTCCTAACACTCGAACAATTCACAAATTTCTATTTTGTGCTCTCTCTCGTCCTTGGGCTCTATATCTACATGCTAAGAGCCTATTAGACATCATTACCTGGAAATCCACTTGATTTTTGTATTAATACATTAATCTCGTATACTGCAACCTTGCTATAATTGTTTATTATTTAATAGTTCCAGGAGTATTTTTGTTGATTGTTCTGGATTTTATACTTAGACAATCAATTATCTGTGAACAAAGACAGTTTTATTTCTTTCTTCCCAATCAATATACTTAATTCTTTTTTTAAAATTTCAGCATTATGGGGGTACAGATGTTTAGGTTATGTGCATTGCCTTTCCCCCCCTTCCTTCCCTGAGTCAGAGCTTCAAGTGTGACCATCCCCCAGATGGTGTGTATCGCACTCATTATATATGTATATACCCATACCCACCTCCCCCCTCCCATCTGTCCAATGCCCAATAAATGTTATTTTTATATGTCCACTTAGGTGTTGATCAGTTAATGCCAATTTGCTGGTTGAGTACATGTGGTGCTTATTTT
>CAUYRT010037568.1:0-101552 GCA_963574885.1 Lepilemur ruficaudatus
GGGCGTGGTGGCTCACGCCTGTAATCCTAGCACTCTGGGAGGCCGAGGCGGGTGGATCACTCAAGGTCAGGAGTTCAAAACCAGCCTGAGCAAGAGCGAGACCCCGTCTCTACTAAAAATAGAAAGAAATTACTTGGCCAACTAAAAATATATAGAAAAAAATTAGCCCGGCATGGTGGCGCATGCCTGTAGTCCCAGCTACTCGGTAGGCTGAGGCAGGAGGATCACCTGAGCCCAGGAGTTTGAGGTTGCTGTGAGCTAGGCTGATGCCACGGCACTCTAGCCGGGACAACAGAGTGAGACTCTGTCTCAAAAAAAAAAAAAAAAAGAATTAGTTCATATGATTGTGGGGGCTAAATCTGTAGGACAGGCTGAGGGTGGCGGGCTGGGATGCAGGGAAGAATTGATGTTGCAGTCTGAGTCCAAAATCTGCCGGGCAGGCCAGCAGTCTGCGAACTTGGGGAGGGTTTTTATGTTGTAGGCTTGAGGCAGAATTCCTTCTTCTTTAGGAAACATCAATCTTTGCTCTTAAGGACTTCAACTGATTGGATAAAGCCCACCCAGATTATGGAGGGTTACTTGTTTTATTGAAAGTCTACTGATTGTTAACCACATATAAAAAAATACCTTTACAGCAACATCTAGACTAGTGTTTGACCAGATATCAGGTCAGACACTAGTCATCTAGCTAGCCAAGTTGACACATAAAATTAACCACATCGATGATCACGTGAATATTGAGGACAGGGGCTTATACTGAAGTAGGATTAATGAAGAAGAGAAGATAGTTTCTAGGACATGTGATTAGAATACTAAAAGAATTTGTGAAAAGCTTTATTTTTAATTAAAACAGAATAGATGAACAGAGAGTAGAAATGCTCACTACTGAGAACTGAATTGGTTGTCTGAAAGATTGGTCATAACACAAAGCCAAACCACAAAGAAATGGAAGCATGAAGAAAAAAAGATAGTTTGGAGGACAGATCCATGAGAGCTACCTTGTGAATGGCAGAAATTCCAGAACAGGAAAAGAACAGATGGAAAAGAGTAGGGTGTTATTTAAATCTTAGAAACAAATCCCCAAGCAGAAGAAAGATTTGAATATTCATATTGAAAAGGATCGCTGAGACATAGACAGAATCAATGGAAACACACACACGTATCTATATATGGTCTAGTGAAATTTCTAAATTCCGAGGATAAATAGAAATTCCTCTAAGCATCCAGATATTCCTTTCAAAAGGGAGAGAATGAGAGCAGCCTTGGATTTCTCATCTAAGACATTGGAAACTAGAATAACAGGTATAGATAATTGGGTGTGGGGGTGGGGGACTGTGATTATATACCTATACCATCTATGCCTAGCCAAGAAAGTGTTATCTGTCAAAACAAAGGACACTTTCAGACTCACAAGGAGTCAGAGCATATATCCAGTACACTACCTGAAGAAAATACTCGAGAGAAGTGTAGTAATCAGGTGGCAGTTAAAGTAGAACAAAGTTTTCTGATAGAAGAAGACAAAGAGGAGAGAAATCTGAGATAAAGTGGATAAACTGTGGATCTTGGAATATGCAGGTTGAGCATCTGTAATCTGAAAATCTGAAATCTGAAATGCTCCAAAATCCAAAACTTTTTGAGTCCTGACATGATGCCACAAGTGGAAAATTCTACGTCTGACCTCTTTTGAAGGGTTGCAGTCAAAACATTGTTTCATGCACAAAATTATTAACAATATCTTATAAAGTTACCTCCGGGCTACATGTATAAGGTATATATGAAACATAAATGAATTTTGTGTTTGGACTTGGGTCCCATTTCCAAGATATCTCATTATATATGCAAATATTCCAAAATCCAAAAACATCCAAAATCTGAAACACTTCTGGTCCTAAGCATTTTGGAAAGGGGATGCTCAACCTCTACAGAGTTAATGTATAGAGTAAATGAACCTTTACTAAAAAGCAATGATCCTTGAAGATGAAGAGTCAAACTGTAAGAAAAAATAATATCTTTGTGCTAAAAATTTTAGACTGTATTTGCAAATTTTGATTGTTGAGGTGAAGGTAGGGGGAAGAGTGAGAAAGTAAACTTTTTTAAAAAAAACGTTTTCACTTTGCTGGAGTTGGGGGAGGAATAGGCAAAACAATTAAGGGGGGAACAGAATTATAACTTGGTTTTCATGTATTACTGGAAAAATGTAGTTCTAATTATATCTGTTTTGAAGGTTATCATGAGCAGAATTTAAGAAGCATTGCAGGGTTTCATTTTACAGGAAGAAAAAAAAAATGAACAGAAACTAGATCAAGCCAGCAAAAGTAAAGGAATGGAAAATAGAGGAAACAGCATCAAGGAATATAAATGGCAAACATAAAATATGTGGGAGGAATAAAACCAAATGCATCAGCTTTTCTCTAAATGTAAACAGGTGAATTCATCTATCAAAAGGAAGACATTGAATTAAATAAAATCCAGCTTTATATTGTTTACGAAAAATTCACCTAAAATAAAGTGACAAGGCAAGATGGAAAATGAAGTACTCTAAAAGATGCACAAGAAAAGTAACAGTAGATGCTTCTAGAGAGGAGAACTAGGTGGCTGGAAACAAAGATAGGTACCATATATGCCTTTTGACATTTGTGCCTTGCATGTATATGACCCTGCCAAAAATTAATCAAGAATTAATGAAAGAGATGTGCAAAAATATACGAGGCAAGAGCAAGATTTGCAACATTATGGTACTAATGGAAATGATGTTCAAACACATTGAATAGAACAAATAGTGACGTTATATAAGGATAAAATCAGGTATAATTCAAGAACATATAGTAACCATATTCTTTTTTTTTTTTTGAGACAGACTCTCACTCTGTTGCCTGGGCTAGAGTGCCGTGGTGTCAGCCTAGCTCACAGCAACCTCAAACTCCTGGGCTCAAGCAATCCTCCTGCCTCAGCCTCCTGAGTAGATAGAACTACAGGCATGTGCCACTATGCCCGGCTAATATTTTCTATATATTTTTAGGTGGCCAATTAATTTCTATTTTTTTTTTTTTTTTAGTAGAGATGGGGTCTCGCTCTTGCTCAGGCTGGTTTCGAACTCCTAACCTTGAGTGATCTGCCCGCCTCGGCCTCCCAGAGTGCTAGGATTACAGGTGTGAGCCACCACGCCAGGCCAGTAACCATATTCTTTTATGCATCATATAATATAGCAGTCAAATATATAAAAGGAAAACTACAACTACCCAGAGAACATGAATAAAATAGTTTTGAGCTTTAACAGGCCAGGTAGACAACAAATAAACTATGATATAGAGCTACAATCTCTAACCCCTGGGCCACGGACTGGTACCAGTCTGTGGCCTGTTAGGAACCAGCCACACAGCAGAGGTGAGCAGCAGGCAAGCGAGTGAAGCTTCATCTGTCTTTACAGCTGCTCCCCATCACTCCCATCACCGTGTGAGCTCCGTCTCCTGTCAGATCAGTCCCTGTCTCCCATCACCGCCAGATGGGACCGTCTAATTGCAGGAGAACAAGCTCAGGGCTCCCACTGATTCTGCATTATAGTGAGTTGTATAATTATTTCATTATATATTACAATGTAATAATAATAGAAATAAATTGCACAATAAATATAATGCACTTGAATCATCCTGAAACCATCCCCCTCCTCGACTCCAGTCCATGGAAAAATTGTCTTCCGTAAAATTGATTCCTGGTGCCAAAAAGGTGGGGGACCACTGAAGAGGACTGGCATAATGCAATCAATACACTCTACTTAGTAGATGTACATATAGAGAATATATACATTTTTAATGTCCTAAAACAAAACTTGTTACAAACCAATCAGGCATTCAGCCTGCAAGAAAGCTTTATAAATCCAAAAACTTCTAAATTAAAGACCATGCTCTCTGATCATAAACCAAAAAAACTGGGAATTAACAAAGAAAAGATGACAATAACAAAACCATGGACATTAAGTCAATCTCTCAAATAGCCTTTCGATCAAAGAGGAAAGAAAAGCAAATTATAAATTGTCTATGAAGTAATGAAGAGGAGAACACTTTATTCTAAAACCTGTGAGATATAGCTGAAGCTGTTCTTAGAGTAAAATTTATGTTATGGAAAGACTGAAAATACTTTAATGGAGAATTCAATTTGAAAAATAAGAAAAAGAATAAAATGAAACAAAATAAGAGAGTGTTAAGATTAAATCAGTATAAGATAGTGAAAAAGATGAATCAAAAGACTCTACTAGTAAGAAAATATGTTTTTGAAAACACCTAAGAGAATTAAAACTTCTCAAACAGGACAGTTGTCACATTGGACTTAAGGTGAGAGGATCATCCCTTATGACGGCAGTCCCCAAACTTTTTGGCACCAGGGACCAGCTTCATGGAAGACAATTTTTCCATAGACTTGATGCAGAGAGGTGGAGCCTGGGCCTTGGGGACTGGAGCTTTATGATATCAAAGCTTTATCACATGCAAAGGAATGCACAGGTGATATTTTGAAACTATCAGTCCTGAATATTTAAGTTTCTACTCTATGACATGACAAAGAGCTGGAAATCTGTGTAAAATGATTTATTGGGACAAGTCAACAGGCAGAGAACGTAGAACCTACGATGCAGAAGACATAAAGGGGTCCTAGAACCACACGGTAGGACTGAGGGAAGCCAACAGAATGCAGGACCAAGTGGAAAATGTCTGAGACTGGATCAGGCTGACCAGCAGGGCTGGATTGGTATACATGGAATACAGCAGAGACTTTGTAATCTTTGGGGATATGACAGTTGGTTCTTGGGAAAGGGTGAAGGCCTCGCTGGTCCCTGGAGGCCAGAAGCAGCTGGGATCTGCAGGAGCAGATAGACATAATGCCTAGGTGTTCCAGAGGCTGATGACCGTGAGGATGGAGGAGACCATGAAAAGCAGGTAGAGGCGGAAGAGCAGGGTGTCCATCATGCGGCTGAACTGCACCCACAGCTCCAGCCTGTGGCGCTTCTGGGCCTCCTGGTCCCGCTGGGTCCTTGTCCATCCTGAGCCCCCAGCCACCTCTGCCTCTTTGGGACCTGGCATCTGCCCTGCTGACACCTCTGGCTCCTTCACACCTACAAAGAGACAGAGACTGAGCCCTAGGCAGTGAAAGTTATCCACCCAGGGAGGGAGGCAGGGGCAGAGACGTGGGGGTGTGGGAAGAGCAAGTGAGGGGGCTGACTTCCCTCACCAGGCAGCTGGGCAGAGGGGAGACCCAGGCCCTCGTTTCCCTTGTGGGGCGCAGTGGGGCAGCATTTCCTTGGGCAGGTGCAGTGCAGCAGCAGGGAGTAGAGCCACCTTGGCATGGGTGGGAGCTGGGTGGTGGCCAGGTGCAGCAGGTAGGCGATGAAGACGGTCTCCAGCAGGCTGAGCACCATTAGTGACAGGCACAGGGCAAAGTAGACACCTGGAGGGAAGGTCGGCCTGTGTGAGGGCCAGAGGGACCACCCAGGATTTCTCTCTTCCGACCCCACCTTGGCAAGCACGGAGCCTCCTTTTCCCAGTACAT
This sequence comes from Lepilemur ruficaudatus, assembly GCA_963574885.1. NCBI lineage: Eukaryota > Metazoa > Chordata > Mammalia > Primates > Lepilemuridae > Lepilemur > Lepilemur ruficaudatus. Next base: position 5,539 of record CAUYRT010037568.1, read on the forward strand.
CTCCCTTCCCTGAGCTAGTTCCCACTCTTCTCTTCCCAAAGGTTGGAGGAGCCATACTGATGAGAGGGGTGCCACTGATGGGGAGTAAGTCATTCATCATGAGCAGGAAGACGTTGTAGCCCAGCAGGAGGGTTATCTTGAAAGGGGCGCGATTCCCACTTTCTGCTGGCAGGTAGAAGCTGAGGGCGTCAATGACAACCAGAAAGCCACTGGGCACCAGGAGGTTTATGATGTAGAGGCTGGGCCTGCGCCTGATGGCCACCTGGTGGGGAGGGGAGGGAGAGGAGTATATATGGAGTTGGAGGAAACCCCAAATCCAGAAATAGCAGCTCACTGCTAGGAATAGAAGCAACTGTTTCTGTCTCTGCCTTTTTCATTGGTCTGATAACACCCTGGGATCTGGAGCTATGTGGCATGCAGCTTCATAATCTGATATAGAACCAGCCAAGAGGGTTAGGCCAGAGCCATGAGTTTTAGGAAGGAGAGTGAGGCTGGGCAACTGGAAGAGAGGGTTCTGGCCTCAGGCAGAAAGTTGAGAGATCCCGAAACTTGGGAGATACACATGGAGATTCTAGGCAAGGGCAAGAGCAGTCAAAGAAGGAAAAAGCAAAGGCCTCTGAGCTTACATAGAACATGATCTGATCATATAGGTTGTCTCCCACCGACAACATCCTTGGGGTGGCCTTGTTGATGCCCAGGAGCTCCCACTCTCCGTGGGTCTGAATGATGTCCCGGGATGTGTCTGCTATCTCCCACACTTCTTTCTCCATGCCCAGCAACATGTTATCCACTGAAAGTGAGACCCATGCAAATCACCTTCCAAGGATATAGTTTCCTAGCTCAACTGCACTCTCTTTTCCCATACTTTTATTCAACAAACATTTTTGAGCGACTACCATATGCCAGGAAGTTTGCTAGGAACTTGGGATGGTGATAAACAAGACAGATGTGGGTTCTGCTTTTATGGAAAATATTTTTGCATCCATAGAGCCTTATTCTTTGCTCCACCCATACTCCTTAGTCACTATTTACTCACAGTTACTTTAAGTTTTATTTTTTATTGCCTTGTTGGTTGTTTTCCTTCACCCCATCCCTGAGACCCCACTGCAACTCACCTGTGTAGAGGAATGACCTGAAGGTGAGTGTGCAGTTCTGCTGGTCAAAAGGGAAGTAGAATATGTCCAGGCTACAGATGCTGGTCACCTTCATGGGTTTCTTATACCTGATGCGACCGTCATTACTTACATATGCCATGAGGCCTTGCGGGGTCTTATCCACATCCATGCTAGAAGAGAGATGAGGTGGGATGCAGGTGCTCTGGTTTTTTTCTTATCTCTCTGGTTGTTTCTTAGCCATCTAAAGACCACTTATGGTAGCCCCAATGGTAAACTGTAATCTCCACTGATATCAGGAGATGGGACTTCCCTCTGACTTTCCCCAGATACGCACAGCTCAACGATGAAAATGTCTGGGAGCCACAGGTTCTTGGTTGCCACACTGATCTTGGTGATGCCCTTACACTTCTTTGGGTTCCAGCTGACAAATGGGTTATCCCAGACCTACAGGCCAGGTGGAGGAGAGGTGAGAGCCTGACGTGCATGGGAGTTATTTTCTCCTGCCCTTCAATTTCCTCTTTAAAAAAACAGAAGTTATAGAATATTTCAAGCTTATAGGATAGTATATAAAACAATATAACAACATCTGTGTATCTATCTCCCAATTTTGTGGAGTCAATATTTTGACTTTTTTCCCCAAGAAACCACAATTACAGATAAAATTGAACCTCCCTGTGTTCATTTCTTCATAAATTTTGACCCCTCTGCTTTTCTACTTTAGTGAAAAATTACTGAAGATCAGGGAAATACTCTCCTTTTACAGTAGGAATAAGATTTGGAGCTGAAAGATCAGTAACTCAGCCTCTCTGAGCTAGAATTTCCTCAGTGTGAAATAAGGCTAGTAGTGGGTATCAAATGAAATAGGGTAGATGGAAGGATTTGTAAATTATGATGTTGTTCAGAGATTATTACATGTTAGTATTAATATCTAGCAAGGTCTTAATTATCTCCCACTGGTCTCTATTGAGAGGAGAGAACAAGCCCTTGGGTTCTCTGAAGCCAAGAGCCTTAGTGGTCTTCTTCTACTTGGCGGGTGCTGGGTACTATCTTCCCTTGCCTTTGTGGTGACCAGCTCTCTTTTCCAAGGCTGGTAACTTTCTCTGGAAAATGTTTTCAAGGATTGTCCAACTCTGGGTGGGCTTGTCTAGTTTTGAGGCACTTTTAATGTCAGCAGCTGCAGTTTGTGGCTACAGCCAGAACAGAGGGCTTTATGCATATTAGATAAAGGTTTGTATGAGATCAGCCCTTCTCAAACTTCACTGTGCATATAAAACACCTGGGGATCATGTTGAAATGCAGATTCCGATCCAGTAGGTAGGGTGACTAACTTATCCTGGTTTGCTAGGAACTTTCTTGGTTTTAGCATTGAAAGTCCCATGTCCTGAGGGCTGGTCACCTTAGATGGGGCCTGAGATCAAGTACATTTCTAATAAGCTTCCAGTCATTTCCCCGCTAAGCCCCTCTTGTTTTCTAATCAATGCACTTAAAATATAAATTTTCCACTGAGTTACACTTTGGCTACATTCTGTAGATTTTCGTATGTATGCATTGCATTTCAGATGTATAATTTCTTTTTTTAAATTTTTTTTTTTTTGAGACAAGTGTTTCCTCCGTCAGCCAGGCTAGAGTGCAGTGATGTGATCATAGCTCACTGCAGCCTTGAATTCCTGGGCTCAAGTGACCCTCCTGCCTCAGCTTCCAAGTGGCTAGGGCTACAGTCGCTCACCACCACGCCCAGCTAATTTTTAAATTTTTTGTAGAGATGAGGTCTCGCTATATTGCTCAAGCTGGCCTCAAACTCCTGGCCTCAAGCAATCCTCTTGCCTCAGCCCCCCAAACTGCTAGGATTATAGGCATGAACCACTGCATCCGGTCTAGGTTAAGATTCTTAATTATGTTGTTAAAAATCACTATATATATTTGCTCTTTTTTTACTTGACTTTTGAAAGCAGTATATTAACACCTCTCACCGTTATGGTGGAGTTTTCAATTTCTCCTCCATGTGTTCCAAAGTGATGTTAGGTACATAAAAAGTCATAATTATTATGTCTTTGTTTAAAATCCTTTCTGACGCTAAATGAAGAGAGAAAATAAAGTGTTGGCCATACCATTTCCAGCCACAGGAACGATGTCAAGAGCTGTAGCTGTTCATCCTGCCAAAAAAATTTCCTGTTTCCAGCATGTTGCCAGTAAGAAGTCTTTTCATCCCTGCTTCACATTTTTGTTTACCAACCTCCAAAATATATAAAGGGGATGCTGTGATCAAGGCCCACATTACAAGTCCAGGACAAAGGCTTGATCAAAACAGATGTGTGCAGGGGAGTTCACCACAGGGCTGGAGGAAATCAGTGCTTCTCAACCTGGCTGTATCTTAGAATAACCTGGAGCTCACAAATACCAATGCCTGGGGTTCATCCAAACAGAACCTCTGGTAGTGGATCCTGGACACTGGTATGCAGTCAGGGTGAGAAGAAAAGATTCTCTTCCATGTGCTCTTATACTTCACCCTGCTGAACTGCACAGAGCTTCTTTGAGATTCCCATGCCAGGCAAATGCGCTATAGCGATGGTGGAGGAAGCTGCAATGTGGTTAAGGGCTTTCGGGGGCCACCGTGCCAGGGGCCAGGAGAAAGTTAAGGATGCCAGGGATGGCTAGAGGGGCCAGCACTTACCACGCCTTGGATGGCAGACATCGTAAAGGAGATATTGACTTGGGTGGGTACACTGAGGTTGGTGGCTGGACGGAAGGCTTTTCTGTCAAACACCACATCCAGAGCAGAGGGATCCACCCCATGCTGTCCAAACCCTGAGCAATCGATGGTGAAAGTACTGCCCCTTCCTGTAGTGGACATCAAACATGAGAGATGAGGGAGAGAATGTGAGAATGCCTGTGTTACCTATATGAGAGGGGCCCCAGGGCAGGGCCTGCGGTAGCCCGTTGTAATAATGATAACATTTATTGAGCATTGACTATGCGTCACGTATATTCTAGGCCCTTTAAATGGATTACTGCATTTAATCCTCCCAATCCCCCATCAGTAGATACTGTTTTTATCCTCAGGAAATAAACAAGTTAACTACGATGCAACAGGAGGAAGTGACTTCCCAAGGTGAAACAGATAATAAGAGGCAAAAGTTGGACTTAGTCTGATCCCAGGTTTGGTTGTTGCTGCTGTGCTGTGTGTCCCCCCCCTTCCCATGATGAGATGAAGAATGGGGGAGGGTGTCACTGAGAGGCGTCCAGCTGCTGGGCACTTCCTGCCATGCCAGGGAGGATGGGCGGACTGGAATGCAAATGATGGAAGCTAATATGGTAAGCTGACTTAGGGCTCTGGCCTCCTGTCTAATATTTCTGTCTGCAAGCAAAGCATGCCCAAATCAGTATGCAAACTGAGCCCTGGAACAGTGATAGTCATCAGATAGGATTACTGTCTTGGGGCCCCAAAGAGTGCATACCTATTTTCACCTTGTCTCAACCTTCTCCCTGCTTTGCTGCTCAACCCTACTATCAACTTTCTAGTTTGAGGCTTTTTAGCAAAAATTTTTATTTTTAATGTACATATAATAATTGTCCATGTTTATTAGTTTGAGGCTTTTGAGGTGTTGCTCTCCCCCCTCTTCTGACTAATAACAATTCCAATTTTCTACTGGTGGAGATTTGTTGGAGAAGTAACAATCTGGAATAAGAGAGATGGCTGATGACCTCTGTGCCAACGACGTCAAGCCCTGTCTATTCCCAAGGTCACAGTGCTCTCCAGGCACAGCCTTAAATCGTTCGAATATTTGTTTGTCAATCACTGTCTGCAAGTGCCTAGAGGACCTTTTAAAATGTTCCTACTGCCTAGACCAGGTGTACAATTTGTGTCTTTTTCCTGTACTGGCCTTTGAAGTCACCTCTGATCTAGTCTTTTCCTGTGTCCCCTTAGCTGAAGTCCTGTGAAACCTAAGCGGGAGAGATGACATTTATTGGCACTTAACAAATGCCAGGCACTGTGCTACCCACTTTCTCTAATTGAATCATCACAGCTCTATAAGGATGGTCCTATGTTATAGATAAGGAAACTGGAGCTCAGAGAAATTAAGCAACTCACCCAAGGTTACACAACTAGCAAAGTGAGGGACCAAGATTCAAACCCAGGTCTGTCTGTCTCCAAAGCCCATGTTCCAGCCACTGTACCATGTTAACTCACTGGAAGAGAAGCACACACTCTCTTTTCACCCTTGACCTGTTGCCCTCTCGCATCTTACCTAACTTATAGCCCTTGGATTCAGTAGGTGGATGGATAAGTTATGGCTAAAGTGGGCACTTTGCTAGCAGGTGGGTTTCATACCTGTAGAGAGAAAGAATTATACCTATGGACAGAAGGATAGGTGGATATAGAAGCTAAATGGAAGAGAAGACAATTGTGGATGGTTCATGGGAAGAAAAATAGAAGAGCTCTTGTGTGGCACGTAACTAGAAGGGGATTTTCCATAGTTCAGAGAAGGAAAGTCTATTTGGGCATCACAGGAATATAGCTGTGAAAGAACTATGCCCATCTCAGATAATCTCTAGGAGTTGGGAATTTGAAAGAAGTACCTAGATGTTCTACCAGGGAGGGTTCTTCCTTCATCCTCTGTCATTGCCCCTTTCTTACCTTGAAGCAGAAGACTGAGAACAAGGTAGAAGGGAAATCTCTCCCTGTGGAAACAGCTTCCTTCCATCTCCTTTGTCTAAATTCTTCTCTGAGTATGTACTGGGACCCAGGATGTCGAGATTACAGGCACATGGGCCACGCCTAGAGTCTGACTTTGAATACTGGTAGCATTGGTTGACCACTAACATTTGTAACCTTCCCAGAAGGAGAGCTCTGGTTGTCTTATTCTTGCCTATGCTTGAGGTTCAGTTTGCTTTTAAGACTTTCGGTCTTAGATATTTCACTATAATGTTTATGGTTATAGATAGTTTATATTGATCACATTCAGACCTTTGTGTGATCCCTCAATCTGAAGATTCATGTCTTCAATTCTGCAAAATTCTCAGCCATTTAAGAGTCTCATGCTCTACCGACTGAGCTAGCCGGGCGACCGCCTCAGCCATTTGAAAAACATGTATTTCTTCTATTCTTTCTCTGTTAGACATGTGGTAGATGGTTTCCTTCTATCTTACATGCCTTTGTTGCTATTATAACAAGTCACAAACCTAGTGGCTTAAGGAAGCACACTTTATTGTTTTATGGTTCTGTAGGCTAGAAGCTTGAATCGGGTTTCACTGGGCTAAAATCAGTGTGTCAGCAGGGTTGTATTCCTTCTGGAAGATCTAAGGGAGAATCCATTTCCTTACCTTTTCCAGTTCTTAAGCTGTCTGCATTTCTTGGTTCGTTGTCCCATTCATCCATCTTAAAAACCAGCAGCTCAGTCGGGCTTGGTGGCTCACACCTGTAATCCTCCCACTTTGGGAGGCTGAGGCAGGAGGATCACTTAAGCCCAGGAGTTTGAGGTTGCAATGAACTATGATAATGCTTCCGCACTCTTGCCCAGGCAACAGAGTGAGACCCTGTCTCAACGCCCCCCTCCCCCAAAACCCCAACAACAAAGGCCAAGTCTTTCTCACACTGCCACCTCATCTTTCTGCTTCTCGTTCTGTTCTCTCCCAGGTCGGTCAGGCGCTGTGCTCTGGCTTTGATGCACCAACCTCTTCTTTATAGCTCCATGGACCTAAAGCAAGTTCTTATTGGTGCACAGTGCAAATTAGTTATCTATGGGGTTGGTAGTTTTTCTTTTTCTTTTCTTCTTTTCTTTTTTTTTTTTGGAGACAGAGTCTCACTCTGTTGCCCGGGCTAGAGTGAGCGCCGTAGTGCCAGCCTAGCTCATAGCAACCTCACACTCCTGGGCCCAACCAATCCTTCTGCCTCAGCCTCCCAAGTAGCTGGGACTACAGGCATGTGCCACCATGCCAGGCTAATTTTTTCCTATATATTTTTAGTTGGCCAATTAATTTCTTTCTATTTATAGTAGAGACGAGGTCTCACTCTTGCTCAGGCTGGTTTCGAATTCCTGACCTTGAGGGATCCGCCAGCCTCGGCCTCCCAGAGTGGATTACAGGCGTGAGCCACCGTGCCCGGCCACGGTTGGTAATTTTTCATTTTCAGTTGTCTCTGATGCAGCTTATATGAAATAATTGTTGTTCTGTTAACTGAATACCACTCTGTAATTGCAAAAAAATTAAAAAGTTGCAGCTGCTTTGTTGATATTTTGAATGCTTCTGAGTAAATGCAATTTTTTTTTATTAGTACTGTTGTCCTTTCACAGGTCTGGAATTTTTCTTCTTCAGGGGAAGCTAGTCTTTTGCTTTTGCCTATTTTGGATCACATGATTATTACAGTATTTATCTTTTCATAGAGTTAGCTGATAAAGAGCTTTTGTCTACACACCTTACATATCATGATGGTGGTAATAAAAGTTAAATTGAGACAGTTTTCTTCTACCACTGAAACTCCAAAATTGATCAGTTGATAACAAATTTCACATAGCCCACTTCTATTTATAAAGTGATGTGTAACCAATCTACATACAGCATAGGATTATTGGAAACATTTTGAAAGTCTGTCCTTGAAGGACTAGTAGAAAAGTATGTTTTAATCTTTACACGGGGACTCTATTCTTTAACTCCCATCACCATGTAATGGCAGTTATATTTTGCAGTTCTCACATTAAAGAAGACCTGAGAATGTATCCCCAAAAACATGAGATTAAAGCACAAGACTGCCGCATTTCAAGTTTTGTTGATGTTGGTCCCAGCAAAGACTAAGAAAGTGCTGGCTGTAAATATCTTTTCCTATCTACCTAAATACGGACTGCTCAGGAAACTTGAGATTCTCCATAAAGAGTATTTGTAATTAATTGGGCCAGCCTCTAAAATTGTACCACATTTAAAATAGGGTATATTTTCCTGTATTGAGGTTTGCCCCTTTATGAACCAAATTGATATGAGGAAAGAAGACACTTAAACTTTGCATCTTAATACAAATTATTCAATTTGTTTGAATTCAGTTTTTCTTTACAAAACCCAAACCTATTCATTAGAGTCATGTTTACCTGCTTAGCAGTTTAGGGAACAATATGGCAATTTTGTGTTTTTTGAGATTGTTGTTCTCTTAAAGTGCCAGTATTTTCAAATAGCATTCTTGTAATTTTACGTGCTTTTGTGATGGAGTGCTGTTTTGTTATATAATTTTGACTTGGATTCTTTCTATTTGCATTGTTTTTTTTTTTTTTTTTTTTTTTGAGACAGAGTCTCACTCTGTTGCCCCGGCTAGAGTGCCGTGGCATCAGACTAGCTCACAGCAACCTCAAACTCCTGGGCTCAGGCAATCCTCCTGCCTCAGCCTCCCTAGTAGCTGGGACTACAGGCATGTGCCACCATGCCTGGCTAATTTTTTATATATGTATATTTTTAGTTGGCCAATTAATTTCTTTCTATTTTTAGTCGAGACGGGGTCTCGCTCTTGCTCAGGCTGGTTTTGAACTCCTGACCTTGAACGATCCTCCCGCCTCCGCCTCCCAGAGTGTCCCTTTGCATTTGTTTGTGTAATTTCAGAAGGAATACTGAACATCTGAGTCATGGATGATACTAATATACTAATAATTGCAGAGGTTTTTTAAAAAATAAAAGTGACAAGGAAGTGATAGAATGGTCTTTCTGATATGCTTTTCCTTAAACCTTCCAAGCCTCAGTTTCCTAATCTGCAAAATATGTTTAATAACAGTACTTACCTCTCTAGGTTAGTGTGATGATTAAATGAAATAAGCTTGTGAAGCATTTAGTACAGTGCCTGGCACAAAGTAAAAAAAGAAATAAATATTAGCGGAGGAAAAAATTTTGTGTTTCAATGGAAAACTATGCATCAACTATAGCACATCCTTCAGGGCATCTGATTCTGGTCCTAATTATTGTCTTTGAGCTATTTTTCAGCTCTTTTGAAAGTTGTATGTAACCGATAGATGTGAATCCTGTCCTGTCTGGTAGAGATTTAGTTGACTTCCCCCCTCCCTGTGGAAAAATCAATTTTGTCTCCAATCGCAATTCATCTCAGCATTCCTTTACTCCACATAAATTTGTGATCTTTTGATTTTTCCCTTGAACTGGTTATAACGTCTGCTTGGTTCCCTCCTATCATATGAGTAGAACAAAATCTTTAACATATATTCATTTTGATATCTGTGTGAGAGTCTTGATTTTACTTTTTTTTTCTGAAATTACCTTTTAATGGTTTTGGAGTTCCCACCAAGATGCCTATTGGATTCACCTGGCAGAGCCAGATAAACTTCGTCTAATTCAAAGGCAGCACAAGCCTGGGTACATCTTTTCTTGCCTCCCAGAGGTGAATCCAAAAAGATAATAGAACCTTGCTGATTCTCTGTTTTTCCAAATTTAATTTTGCTGTCTACTTATTTTGGTTTTGGTTTGTTTATAGCTGGTAAGTTAGTCCTCATTGGAAATTTGGTTTTATGGTTTGACCATTTGATAATTTCTGTAAATGGACTGATGGTTTATAGATATCTTGTCCCTGTTGGGTGAAAGATGACAGAGATTCTGGTTTATTCATTTTTTTGGTTTTTTTGTTTACTTTTCTGAGTGCAAATAAATTAAGAGTTTATATCTATCGGGAAGAGAACAGCTCTCTGATGTGGACCATCAGGTTTTATAATTCTGTGTTTACTCTTGAACTATGGCTAAAATTTTACAATTTAAGCTTTAATTTCTGTGTTTGTCTTTGTGTTCGTAATTCAGAAAGGTCTTTCTCTTTCACTGTGTGAAAGTGGAATATTTTCCATCTCTAGATGGCATTAATAAAGTTGATTGTCAAACCTCTTTAAGGAGCTCTGTTCTGATAGGCTTATAGAAATTTTATAAACTGAATATTCTCTAACACTCCAGAAAGTAAAAAAATTAAATTGAGTACTTTCAACATGCTAGATTCTAAAAGCATTCTTATAAAAACTAACACAGAATTGTTTTAAGAATCCAGGTTCACATGATTTAGGCCAATTTTTTGTGTTGAATCTGTGGATCGATTTGGGGAGTATGGCCATTTTCTTAACATTAAGTCATGCAACCCACAAACATAGGATATCCTCCCATTTATTTGTATCTTTAATTTCCTTTAGCAATGTTTTATAGTTTTCAGTGTTCAAGTCTTGCACTTTTTTGATAAACTTATTTCTAAGTATTTTATTTTTTTGATGCTATTGTAAATGGAATTGTTTTCTTAATTTGTTTTTTGTATTGTTCATTTCTGCTATGTAGAAATACAATTGATTTTTGTATATCGATCTTGCTAAATAAGTGACCTCTTTCTTTATCCAATTGTTCCCCCCATTTCTGACAGCATTCAATCTTGAACAAATCCATGCTTCTGCAGGCTCTCCCCAAATCACCCCGCAAACCCTAAATCCTATAATTGGTCTTTCTAATACTCTCTTACTGAGGCTCCCTATGTTGTGCATCCCCTTTGCTGCAATGAGTAATAAAGCCAACCTGTTTAACTACCGGTGTGTTTCCGGTAGTTAGAAGGGCAGAAGGGCATTGACAAATAAAATGGTCATTCTCCCCAAGTCCCTGTCACGGCCACATCATCAGCTACTGTTTTATTCTTTGTTGGTCTATAGTAAGTTCAAGAAATTTGAGTACCAAAATAAATATTGATAATAATGAATTATAACCCTTCAAATAAAAGATGAGTCCATGAATCCATACTGAAATAAATGAATGAATGAATGGGTAAAAGAGAAGGGAAAACTCTACATTGGAATGCCAATGAATAAATATAGAAGAAATGGTGCAATTAGAAAAATCACAATTTTGTAAAGATCATAGAATAATTGATTCATGCCAGAACCACCATGATGAGGAATGGGATAATTATATAGTCTCAAAGCATCTCTCCACAAAAATTACTTGGTAATTAATAAGTATGCATACTTACTAATTAGCTTCACAGTGGAGAAATCTGGCAGATGTCATTTTAACTAAATGGATTAACAGTTAATGTCACCAGTAAAGTAACAAATTGACATTGTGTACTTCCTATAATGCACTGAGAAGAATCCAGCTCCACTTCTGGGTTATTCCTACCAAAAATGCACAAATCATGAGAAAGTAATAGACAAGCCCAAATTGAGGGACAAAATAACTACAAAATAACTGGCTTATACTCTTCAAAATGCCCAGGTAATGAAAGACGAGGAAAGACTGAGGAACTGTTCCAGATTGAAAAAGACTGAAGAGATAAAACAGCTAAATGCCTGGACTTGATCCTGGATTGGATCTTAAACCTATAAAAAACATTATGGGACAATTGTCAAAATTTGAATAGAGCTTATAGATTTGACAGTATATTGGATTGATATTAATTCTCTGATATTGAGGGCTGCACCGTGCTTATTACATTAATAGGAGAGTGTCCTATATGCACTGAAGTATTCAGGGTTAACAGATCATCGATTCTGCAACTTATTTTCAATGATTTAGAAATATCCACAATTCGGGAATCTGAGTGAAGAGTACACAGGGGCTCTTTGTACAATTTTTACAACTTTTATGTAAATTTTAAATCATTTTAAAATAAAAAAGTTAAAAGAAAGGAAGGAAGGAAAGAAAGAAGGAAGAAAGAAAAATAAGTCTAGTCATTCTGCATGTATCCTCTTTACTTTGAACCAGAACTGAATGGAGGGGGGGAGGTATCAGCCTCCAGGAGAGGGCAGCAGATCTCTGGATGTGTGTTTGGAGCCTTTGGTCTTAATTTTAGTGATTTCTTTTTAATGTTAACATGATCACATTTTTTGTTTTTCAATTTGAATCTGGCATCTTCTAGGAATTCAAATCACTTGCCTAGGTGGTTTTATTAATATACAATTACTCAAGACTTACTGAATTTCTTTACTTGATATTCTTGATATGTTCTTGGTATATTCTTACTATAAGCTTGGTATATTCATGATATATGATATATTAAGTCAGGATTATTGTATCTTATTTCTTAATATTTTTTCTAAAGATTATGTTCATCCCTTTTTATAAATTAGATGTACTGTTCATTGTCTTCTTTGAAAATATAGTTGATTATCATATTTACAATTATTTTTTCTAAAGCTTTCTTTGGATTGACTTTGTTACCTTGTTTTGTTTTCCATAGAAACAACCAAATTCCCTTGTCAGCTGCATAATTCTTGTAATGAACTCTCACCAGATCTTTCACTTTTGAAAATTATCAGTAATAAGTGAGTAAACTAACATAACCATTTTAAGTCTTTTGTCAACTACAGATAGTTTTTGTTTTACTCTGATGCTTCCCTGAAACCTCAATGGTCAGCTACAGGCCAGATTGCTTTGTCTTCAACAAAAGATTATCTCAGAATCCTGGGGAAAAGGACTATGCTAGATACCTTGGGCATAGTATCTGATGGCACTGCTTAAACAACTTTGAAACCACACGAGCGGACTGGGGATTTCTAGAACAATAGTTGAGAAGCTGATGGGTTCATGACACTGTTAACCCAAGATCCAGTGGAACAAGGATTGATTACATAGGACTGAATGAACTAAGGAGGTATGATTGTAGTTTTTGTTGGAAATATTGTTGATATTGTAATGTTCTATTTTCTGGCTACTTAAGGAATAAGGAGATCACCCAGGTCCAAAGATCAGCATACCTTGGCAAGATTTTGCCTTAGACTTGTATAGGGAGGAGTAGACAAGTTACAGGTGGGGTAATTTATAGTTGGGATTGTTTTGCAATCAGAGGAAGTCTCGGTCAGTTAGCTGAACAGGAAATGTTGACCTTTGTATCTAGGTAGTTTCAGAGGAAAAATAATTCTAATCTCAGCTAATCATGCTTGTGACACAGAACAGGGAGTTAGAAGGTCTGTGTCTGGCCTTGTTGGCAAATTCAGGCAAAGGGGGAAAAGTCTATGTTTGGTTTGGTATAGGTTAAGGGTTTCATCTATGTATGAGTCCAACGGGAACCATAAAAAAGAATAGACAGCGAGTCTCGCCTATGTTATATGGGGAAGTGTGGTTCTTTTCGGTAATCCATTTCCCAGAGCACAAAAGGGTGGGAGGATTTCTCAAACACTGCTGTTTTCTGGGAACACAGAACTTAGGCAAAGTTCAACATTGTCAATATGCAAACTCTATCTTGTCTTGTAGAGTTCCAGTTGACTTCCTTCCCACCTGTGGAAAAAGCAGTTTTTCTTCCATTTGCAATTTGATATTTTTATAAGTAGAATATAAATTTGTGCTTCTTGACTTTCCTTTTGAACATTTTATAACACTTGCCTGGTTCTCCCATAGTCTATGACCCAATTCTTTAACATGTTCCTTTTTTTATATGTATATTTTTTTGAGGCAAGGTCTCACTCTGTTGCCCAGGCTAGAGTGCAGTGGTATCATCATAGCTCACTGCAATCTCCACCTCCTGGCCTCAAGTGAGTTGCCCCAGCTTCCTGAGTAGCTGAGACTACAGGTGTGTGCCTCCATGCCTGGCTAATTTTTCTATTTTTTGTAGAGACAGGGTCTCACTATGTTGCTCAGGCTGGCCTCAAACTCCTGGCCTCAAGGAATCCTCCCACCTTGGCCTCTCTCAAAATGTTCGGATTACAGTGTGAGCCACCACGCCTGGCCTCCTTTTTTTATTTGTATGAGAATAGTAATCTTTTCTTCTTCTGAAAATTATTTTTTTAGCAGTACAATCCATAGGGTCTATTCAGATCTCACCAGTTATACATGCATTTATTGTGTGTGCAAACAAGCCAGTTTTTCAGGGTTCTTGTGAGAGGCAAGGAAATCATGAGAGTAGGGGAAGACAGGTCAGTCCAAAGCCTGCTGGTAGCCACAGTGAAGACTGACACTCTGAGGTTAAGAATTACCAAATTGAGTGAAGTAGAATTTCTTTGGTGGGAATCATTCTAAATTTAGAGTCTAACATTTAGTTTTTCATGTTTAAAAATGTTTAGGAATTATTATTTCTGCACTCCTTGGCAATAGCCTGGATGTGTTAAAACATGGGATTAAGAGTTTGACAAATTTCAGTTCATATGCTGGTTCTACCACTTACTTACTGTGTGATCCTGGGAAGGATGTTGACCTTTTTCTACTTTGATGTTCTGTATCTACCTCAAAAAATTGCTGTGAGGATGAAATGAGATAATGAATGTAATGGGCTTGCCATATAGAAAGTACTCAGTAAATGTTGTCTATTATTATTAAAATAACTTTTCTATGTCCAAACCAGTAGGAAGAGGCCTAAATTAACCTTTCATGAAAACCCACAGAAGCCATCATGCCCCTACTTCACTCCAGGGCCCTTAATATTTATTTATTTATTTTTTTTGAGGCAGAGTCTCACTCTGTTGCCTGGGCTAGAGTGCCATGGCGTCAGCCTAGCTCACAGCAACCTCAGACTCCTGGGCTCAAGCGATGCTCCTGCCTTAGCCTCCCGAGTAGCTGGGACTACAGGCATGCGCCACCATGCCCGGATAATTTTTTCTATATATTTTTAGTTGGCCAATTCATTTCTTTTTATTTTTAGTCGAGACAGGGTCTCGCTCTTGCTCAGACTGGTTTCAAACTCCTGACCTTGAGCAATCCACCCGCCTCGGCCTCCCAGGGTGGTAGGATTACAGGCGTGAGCCACTGGGCCAGGCCTAGCCCCTTAAACAGAGTTCTTGCTCAGTAAGGACTAGTGGAATAGCATTTCATCAACTTGTCAACTTCAAAAGTAGATCAGTGATGAAAATCACAGGTGCGTACTAGTTGCTATGTATTCCTTGTTTTCTTTGAGACTTTTATATTTCTTTTTCTGTAACTTTGTTTTTTTTAATAAAGACAATTCATTCACTAAGTCTATGAATGTGGTTTTATTTATAGATTTTTATAAGGCTATATATAAAAATTATTTTATAAATCAAAAAAGGAATCTGACAACATATCCAAATTTTAGTTGGGAAAGAGTGGGTAACGTAGGCATACTAATAATATACACAGGGTGCTCTTTTGCATATACCCTCAGGTTACTGACGACCTCAGCAGGGTTTCAGTGGAGTCCCCACTAGGGTTAGGGCCTCCCAAAGGATTGACAAATCCAAGTCCTTTTTTTAGGTTTTTGTTTCAATTTTATATATCACTAAGGACCAATTCCGACGACCTGCTAAAATTCCCCAGGATTCAAATTTGGCATTCTACTAAAATCCTGTAACCTCTGTGAAAATCACAACATTCTTGCCTACAAGGAAACATGAGGATTTCTAGGGAGCTTTCAAACATACCAAAGCCTGGGCCCATGCCAAAGGTTCTGCTTTAATTGGTTTGGGGCGAGACCTAGGCATTAGGATTATTTAAAAAGCTCCTCATGTGATTCTAATGTGCTGCCAGGATTAAGAACCATTGCTGCAGCTAAAAGCATCCTCCCCCTGCCTGCCGCCTCCCACCAACATTATAGCACTTTCTCTTCAATGTCACTCAACAGAACTTTAAAAACATGTTCTACATTTAATTGAAATTATTTAACATATGTTAATATGTTTTATTTCTCCTGCTGGGCTACAAGCCCTTTGAGGACAGACAGAGCTTGTGTTTGATTCATCCTCAAGTCTCCAAATGCCCTTAGCCAAGGGCATTTGTTCTTACTATCTATCTATCACCTGTGCCCAATAAACATTTGTTAACTGTATATCCGAAGCCTAGCCATAAAAGAGGACTACAAAAGAAAAAAAGTCCTAAAAAGAGCTGCATAACCTTAGGCAAGTAACATATCCTCTGATCCTGATAAACCATTTGTTAAATGCGTATCTGAAGCCTAGCTCTAAGAAAAAAACTACAAAAAAAGTACTAAAAAAAGAGCTGAATGACCTCAAGCAAGTTACATACCCTCTCTCTGGAGTGTTGTGAAATAATGCATCTGAGCCTTGTCCAGCCACACAACCTAAACTTGCAGCCCCTTCCCCATTTCCTATTCTCCCTTCTCCCTCCCCTCTTAGCACACACATTATGTTGTGTGTGTCGGTCTCTTCTCCCTCCCTGCCACGTGAGCTCCATGAGGATGGAGGTTTTTGTCAGTTTTCGTTCATTGCTGTATCCTCAGCATCCAGAACAGTGCCTCACACATGGTAGGTGCTCAATAAATATTTGTTAAAAGGAAATAACATATGCTAGCCTGTTTCCAAAAAAGAGGTTTAATCCCTTTCCTCCACACCAGTAACATGAGTTGCTTTTCTGTTAAATGTCTGTAGTCATTTATTATAAAGCCTTCTTTTTCCAGTAAAGATTATATTTCCAACATAAACATGTGTATTCTGAATTCATTCTATTCTGGAAATATAGTCTCATTTCTGGGAGTGCTGGCAGTGGTTCTATTTAAGCACAGGGAGAGCTGGAGCAGGGATCATGGCATATCTGGGTCTGTGCTTGAAGATTGCAGCAGAGGAGCAGTGTCTGGCAAGGCCAGTTGAGGCTGAGGGAAACTGAACACTGGTGCTGTTGCACGATCAGAACTCAACACCTAGGTGTTCCAGAGGCCAATGACCGTGAGGATGGAGGAGGCCATGAAGAACAGGTAGAGGCGGAAGAGCAGGGTGTCCATCATGTGGCTGAACTGCACCCACAGCTCCAACCTGTGCTGCTTCTGGGCCTCCTGCTCCCGCTGGGCCCTTGTCCATCCTGAGCCCCCAGCCACCTCTGCCTCTCCCGGGCCTGGCGACTTCTCCACCAACTCTACTGGCTCCTTCAGGCCTGTGGAAAGGACAGAGACTCAGCCCTGGGCTGCAAAGGTCGCTGTCCTGGGGAGGGAGCCAAGGAGGGAGGCAGGGGCAGAGAAATGGGGGTGTGGGAAGAGCAAGTGTGGGGGGCTGACTTCCCTCACCAGGCAGCTGGGCGGTGGGGAGACCCAGACCCTCATTTCCCTTGTGGGGCGCAGTGAGGCAGCATTTCCTTGGGCAGGTGCAGTGCAGCAGCAGGGAGTGGAGCCACCTCGGCATGGGTGGGGGCTGGGTGGGGGCCAGGTGCAGCAGGTAGATGATGAAGACAGTCTCCAGCAGGCTGAGCACCATCAGTGACAGGCACAGGGCAAAGTAGACACCTAGGGTGGGGGTAAGGAACAGGCCTGAGGCAGGTCCACAGGTACCACTGAGCCTTCCTTTCCTGTGTCTCACACGGACAGCCCTTTCTAGGGTGTCTTGATTCTCCCTTCTGCCTCAGCAGCCTCGGCAGGTCTAGCCGGGGCACCTGCCTGCCCTGCCTCTCCTGCATTTTTCTTTCTTTTTTCATTTTTCAGCTGTGGGAGGGGGCATACTGATGAGGGGGGTGCCACTGATGGGGAGTAAGTCATTCATCGTGAGCAGAAAGACATTGTAGCCCAGCAGGAGGGTTATCTTGAATGGGGCACGATTCCCACTCCCTGCAGGTAGGTAGAAGCTGAGGGCGTCGATGACCATGAGAAAGCCACTGGGCACCAGGAGGTTTATGATGTAGAGGCTGGGCTTGCGCCTGATGGCCACCTGGTGGGGAAAGAGCAGAGAACTGGGTGAAGCTAGGACTAAAGAGAATTGGAGGGATGGTTCTAGCCTCTTCCTTCTTTGGTATCCTCACCCCAGCAAAGGCTCTTTCTGGGGCTGAAGGAGGAGCAGCTTTCACGTGACTAACAAGACTCCCTCATGCTTACTAAAGAAACCCTAGGCCAGAGCTGGCAGGATCAGAAAGGGCAGATGCTATCAGGGACTTGGGAGAGAGGAAGGCTGTGATGTTATGGTGCCCAGGGGCTTTCTGGTCTGGGACAAGAAGTAAGAGGCTCTGGCTCTGGGACTCAGATGGGTCCAGTGAGGGAGGTGGTGGTGAGAGCATGCAGGGGACAGCTATGCCAGGATCCTGGGCTCACATAGGACATGATTTGGTCAAAAAGACTGGAGCCCAAGGCCATCCTTGGGGTGGCCTTGCTGATGTCCAGGAGCTGAAACTTGGGAGATACACATTTGGTGGAGATTCTAGGCAAGGGCAAGGGCAATCAAGGAAGGAAAAAGCAAAGGCCTCCGAGCTCACATAGAACGTGATCTGATCGTATAGGTTGTCTCCCACCAACATCCTTGGGGAGGCCTTGTTGATGCCCAGGAGCTCCCACTCCCCTTTTGTGCGGATGATGCCCTGTGAAGTATCTGCTATCTCCCACACTTTCTTTTCCATGCCCAGCAACATGCTATCCACTGCAGGGGAGACAAACATTTAGTCAACACACATCTGCCCAGCACCTACTCCGTGCAGGGCTTACAGTGATGAATTAACAAACCACCTTAG
The DNA here is from genome assembly GCA_963574885.1 of Lepilemur ruficaudatus. Taxonomy (NCBI): domain Eukaryota; kingdom Metazoa; phylum Chordata; class Mammalia; order Primates; family Lepilemuridae; genus Lepilemur; species Lepilemur ruficaudatus. Next base: position 23,976 of record CAUYRT010037568.1, read on the forward strand.
TTACCTTCTCCAGATTGCCCAATAAAGTGAGTTCCTTCCTCTCAATTGCCTCCTTTCCTCTTTCTTTCTTTCTCTCTCTTTCCTTCTTTCCTTCCTTCCTCCTTCCTTCCTTCCTTCCTTTCTTTCTTTCTTTCTTTCTTTCTTTCTTTCTTTCTTTCTTTCTTTCTTTCTTTCTTTCTTTCTTTCTTTCTTTCTTTCCCATCTTGCTCTGTTACACAGATAGAAGTGCAGTGGTGTGATCATAGCTCATTGCAGCCTAAAACTCCTGGCCTCAAGAGGTCCTCTCACCTCAGCCTCCTGAGTCACCAGGATTACAGGTGTGAGCCATCGTACCCAGCTACCTTAGTTTTCTTTTTTTTCTAAGATAACATTTTACAGAAAAACCTAATCCTTTTCTCCTTTCTCTCTTCCCTTTCTTTCTTCAGGGGGATAACCACTATTCTAAAGTTGATGCTTATCATTGCGTGGTAAATTTCTCTTCTTTTACTAGTCATATGTGTATCAATAAAAAACATATACTTTTTGTGCTTTTAAAAACTATATAAATTATTAATATATCTCACTTTTGCAAACTGTTTTTATCAGTCACATTATGTTTTTGAGTGGAGAACTAATTTTTTAAAATTTTAACTACAGAACAGAATTGCACTATATATTAAACCACAGTTTAGCTATTTCTTTACTAAGGACAGTAAAGTTGTTTTAACTTTTCCACAATACCAGACACCCTTCAAATTGTGCAGCAGTTATTTGAGCAAGAGAAATAGAAGAATTACTGGGAGGTAATATGTGAACATGTTCAACTACATTAAATTATACTCATCAGCAATTGCTCAATTTAAATGTCCATCAGTAGAGCATAAAGGTCTAGAATCATTTTCAACACTTGATACTCTCAAACTTTTTAATATTTGCCAATTAGATGATATGAAATGGTATTTTTATTTAATTTGCATTCCCCTAGTTACCAGTATATTTTCATATGTTTACAGGCCACAGGATCTCACTTGTAAGAATTGTGTATTCATAGCCTCTGCCCATTTTTCATTGTGTTGTTCTTATTTATTTTTCAGGACATATAAAAGTTCATTATGAAGAAAATGACAAAAACTTTATTGAAGGCAAAGAACTTAAATTAATGGAAAGTTTTACCGTGTTAATGGATAGAAAGACTCATTATTGCAAGGATGACAATTCTTCCTGAATTAATCTATAAATTCAATGCAATTCAAACATGAGACTTCCCCCCCCCCCAGAATTTGCAAAGTAAAGAACAAAAATAACAAATCCATTTTGGAAAAGAGAAATAAAAAGAATGAGAATGAAAGAAAATACAGCAAAGAAGGGGGATAGCCACACAGAATTGGAGCAGCTGTTCATTATAATAGAACTGATACAGGTGTTTTGTATTGTAATTCAAATAGCATAATGAATGGTATTCCAAAACAAGAAAAAAATCTTGGTAGTTTGGTATCTACCGGATATCAGAGCACACTGTAATTAAAATAGTGTGGGATTGATTCAGGGAGAGACAACTAGACCAATGATATAGAATGCAGAGCCTAGAAACAGACCTATTTACAGAAAGCGTCTGTAATGACAGATGGAGCGGCGGAGAAATAATGGACTATTTAGCAAACATATTGGAACCAAGGGCTAACAATGTTATGAAAGCATGAATTAGATCTCAAGTGTGTAAGGGTGGGGGTCGGGGAGTGGGGGAGCGTGTGTTACATCTCAGATAAATTAAAAGCAAATGAAAAGCTAAATAATAAAGTTTTAAAATAAAAGCGTAGCATAGAAATTGGGACTGGAAAGGACAGGGCAGGACTTTGTGTTCGGTCACTATGCTTCTGAATACCCTCTCAGCTTATTTACTTTGGATGAGGGCAGTTTTATCCAAGCTTTCTGTTAGATCAAGTAGATCCAAGCCTTCTATTAGATCTGAAAGAATGGAGTCTTTTTGACTCCTCTACCAGTTTAATTTCTTTGTACACTCTGCAATAAACCTGAGTTTTTAGACAAAGTGTTGACTGTTTGCACTTTGTTCAATCTTGCAGACGGCTGGACGAGGCGGAGAGAGAGATCAGCTGAACAGCTGCTAATGGTGCGTTTTGTTTCTGCTCCCTTTGTCCATAACTTCCTCAAATACCCTGCAGTGCAAGCCCACCACCTTGTCAGAGAGGCGTAGCTGCCCCTGTTGGGAGATGCTCTCAGAATTAAAATTATTCCTTGACTCAGGGATGCACCATATCATTGGATATAATACCCCAGCACTGAACTTTCATATTTTACTAAAGCTATTCTAGATTTAGATGTTTTTAATTTTTAATTATTATGTGTACATAATAATTGTATATCTTTATAGGGTACATGTGATGTTTTGCTACAGGCATACAATGTGAATTAATCCAGATTTTGATTTTTTAAGTTAACTTTGTCAAGAACCAAAACCTACCCATTTCATGTCCAAACAAATCAATGTTCTTAGATAAGGACTTTTTTCTTCCATCCTGTTTTGAACTATCGGTCATATTCAAAAAGGAAATATTTCTTTACGTACTGAAAATTATAAAACCTTTTTTTGCCTCAAAGTGTTCATCACTCACCAATTATCAAGTTATAGTCATTGATAAGAAATCACTTCTCACAACTTTTTAAACCCTTTTCTTAAATGTATGAATGAAAACACGGCAAATTACTCGTGGCTTTTTTTTTCTTCTTTTAACATCACCTTTAAAAATTATGGTTTTCTTAGAAAAAACAGTGAGATAGGATGAAAAATATTTTGTCTCATTGGTTATGGTGGCCTGAAACATTTGTCAGAACGTAAGGAAACGTGGAGAAAATACTAACATGGGTCAGTACTAAGGATTTGAGAAGAAATTTGGTTCAATTTATCAACTTCAGATAAAAGTTTAGAATCCTCACTACCTGCTTATTTTATCTGAGATGTTTGGCCCCTGTGAGTTTACACTTGGTCTTATCAACTTGAACCACACCTGCCTCAGTTCAAAACCACATCAGGGCTGGCATAGGCTTTTGTGCAGGTAAAAAAAGACAACACGTTTGTTCAGTGTTCCTTTATGGAAACTAAATGTCTGCTATTGTTAAGCACTTACTAAGAGTTTTACGTATATTGTCTGGCTTATTATGAACAGTAGGCATTATTTAGAAACATCTATTATTTAAAGGTTAGATCTCTTTTTCCTATTCAGGGCTTTTCTTTCTCTACGTGTCTGGAATTGTTTCTCACGTCTGCTTCTTTCAGACGTGAAAGATTTTCATGCAATTTTCTACAGTGTCAAGTTTGTCATTAACTGTCACCAAAGCATATTTTCAGTTGACTGCTTTGTTCTATCTTCAATTTTGCCCTTTCATTTTACATTCTATGGCAAATATGTTTTCTTGTATCTTCCATAGTCTTGTCTCAAATGAAAGTTTAAATGAAATGCCATTTCCCTTAAAGTTCCGTTTCTCTAATACTCACATCCTCCAGGGCCTGTAGTTGAGAAGTACTTTCTTCTTCTCGGTGAACAAGCGCCCTCACTTCCTCACCCTTGTGTACCTCATCCTTTCAGCTATATCACCCTGTGAGGTTACTCTTTATCTCTTCTTATCCATAACCTCACGTGCTCCCCGTGACTCTCATTTTCACTGAAGACACAGGTATGTGGCTCAGCCTGTCTTTTATCTCTGTCCTGACATCATCCTGCAAAGCCTTAGTGCATGACCCATCCAACACGTTTACACTCACAATGCCTAAATCTTCTTGGACAGATTGTGTTATCATTGCCAGAAATCTCATCAGTCCTCCCTGCAGTGGATTCTTTGTTAAAGGTTAACACATCTCCACCCTGTTGGACTGAGGTTGAGTTAATGGTTCCAGTTGCCCAGTTTCAACTCTACATTAGCCTTAGCTAGGTCATTCAACACTTCCTTGAGTGCCAATATAGTCAAATTTTTCCTTGGGCTAGGATTTAATCAGGACAAACTAAATTACGTTGTTGTAACAAGACTCAGATGTCAGTGGCTTAAAGCCACAGACGTTTATTTCTCACTGTCACATAGGACATTGTAGCTCCAGGTGGCAATCCAGAACCAATGCCCTCTATTTGATCTCTCAGGAATCCAAGCCACCGTAGTCTTATAGCTTCATCATTTCTCCAGAAGTTTGCCCCCTTAACACACAACCATGGGTAGAAATAGACTTTAAAAATCCTGTGTGAGCTTTTCACTGCCTGAGCCTAGAAGTGACTCTTATTTCTTCTGTTCACATGTCATTAACAAGAGTCATATGCCTGCTGACCTGCAAGGGGACTAGAAAGTGTGGTCTTCCATGAGCTTGGAGGGGACAAGAACTAGATATTGGTGAACACTGGTGACTTTGACCGTAGCTAAATTGAGTTGAGTTTCTGTGTGTTGCAGTGAAAGAAACAAACAAACAAATTAAAATGCTGACTGATTCAGTAGCTACCTTTACCTTCTCTCTACCATTTTCTCTCCTCTAATTCGAGACCAGCACCTCCATCATTGCAATTGATCACGTGGCCAGCAATAGAATGTTGCTCGACAAGTAATTTCTCTGTACCGTTTATCCAACATGTCCTTTTCCACTGACTCTTGGCCTTTATTTTATAAACTCTGTTTTCCTTTTTAGCTACCTTCCAATTTCTTTTGATCTCCTTTTGGCCAAACTTCTTGAAAGCGTGTTCTCTGCTTTGTGCGCTCACTTTATCACCACCCGTACACTCCTCCGTCCATCACATCCTGCCTCTGTCCCCCCCACTCCACTGGAACTGCTCTGACAGAGATCACCAGTGGCCTCCAATTGATTACTCCCAACTACATTTTTCAACCTTCAGCTCACTACACTTCTGTGCTACATCCAGTGGTGTTGATGACTCACTTCTTGAAATTTCACTTTTTTCAGCTTCTTTGGGAGTGCTTTCTGCTTCTTCTGTGGCTGTTCCTTGATGACTTTTCTGTGATTCCCCTTCTTCTTCTCACTCCCTAAACTGTGATGCTTCACCCTGAGTGTCACCATTTGCTCTCTGCACTTTTTATACGTAACTTCCTTGAGCAATCATAGCTACTCTTTTCATTTTATCTGTGAACAGACAACTCCCAAAATTATATGAATAATTGTATATCTGCTAAAGGACTTATATCTAGAATATATAAAGATCTATTACAACTCAATAATAAAAGGACAAATAATAGATAAAAAGACAGACATTGCTACAGAAAATATACATGGTCATCAACACATGAAAAGACGCTCAATGCCATTAGCCATTGTGGAAATGCAAATCTAAACCATAGTTTTATACCCCTTCATACCCACTATAACCAAAAAGATATATAATAACAAGTGTTGGCAAGGATGTGGAAAAATAGGAATCCTTGTATACAGGTGGTTGGAATGTAAAAGGATGCCACCACTTTGGGAAACAAGAGACACTTCCTCACAAAGTTAAGCACGGTGTTACCATATGACCCAGCGATTTCAGCATTCCTAGCATTCTGAGGTATATACCCAAGAGAAATAAACATATTTGCCCACACAAAAACTTGTAAATAAATGTTTGTAGCATCATTATTCATAGTAACCCCAAACTGATAAATGGATAAATAAAATGTATATCTATACAATGGGAAAGTCATCAGTAAAAAGGAATGAAGTACTAAAACGTTTTTATTTCATTGTTTCAAGAAGCATTGAAAATCTTATGCTAAGTAAAAGATGCCAGGTATAACCAAAAAGATATATAATAACAAGTTGACCTTCTTGTAACAACACGAAAACCACTTATTGTGTGATTCCATTTATGTGTAAAGCCCAGAATAGACAAGCACATAGAGACAAAAAGTACATTAGTGGTTGCCTGGGAACAGGGATTGGAGGAAAATGGAGGCCATCTCTAAAGAGAACAGAACAGGTTCTTCTTGGGTGGTGAAATGTTTGTTCTAAACTTCATTGTGGTGGCAGTTGCATAATGAATATTTGTTTAGCCCTACTAATTGCCAGTGACTGAAGATCATGGGGAAAGGCTTTCCAGAGCAAGGCTGAGGCTCTGAGATGAGAACAAGTTTGTCGTGCTCAGACAAGCACTACCAGAGGTGAGTGACAGGCGGTAGGAACAACATTACTGAGGCAACCGAGGACCAGATGATGCCAGGCTCAAGACGTCACAGAAAAGATTCCAGACCATGTTCTAAGTAGGCAAGTGCACAGCTGGGAGTAAAATGATCTGAATTGCCCTTTTTAAATTTTATTTTCATAGATTTGGGGGGTACAAGTGCCATTTTGTTCCATGGATATAGTACATAGTTGTGAAGTCTGGGCCTTTAGTGTGACCATCATGATTTACCTTTTCTAAAGATCGCTCTGGCTGGCTGTGTGGAGTGTGGACTGCAACAGAGGAAAGCGTGAAAGTAGGGAAATTATGGGAAGTTGACTATCATCGTCCAAGGAAAAACAATGTGGCTTGGGGTAGGGTGGTCACAGTGCAGGCGGTTTGTAGTGGTGGGACTGGAGGTAGATTGTGCCAGCACCCACGGGCCTTGCTACTGTGAGGCGTGAGGTCTGAGGGGATGTGAGGAAACAAACATGCCTTTTAGGCTTTTGGCTTGAACAACTGGAAGAACAGAATTTTTGTTTATTGAGAATAGGAAGTTGGAGAGCACAGAGGTAGGGACAGGAAACACAGTTTCACTGTGGACATGGCAAATTTGTGATGATCATTAAACATCCAGAAGAGGTGAGTGCAATATACTAATAGTTGGAAAGATGAGTCTGGAGTTGAGGGCAGAGGGTCAGGCTGGAGACACCGATCTGGAAGTGAACACCATCTGATGATACCTAAAGCCACGGGACTGGATGGAATCACCCAGGTTTGCGTTTAGATGGGAAAAGGGCATCTTCGACTGAGCCCTGGGGCGTGCCAACATTTAAATACAGAAAAGGGTAGTAGATCCAGAAAATGAGACTGAAGAAACGTCAGGGAAGATGTAGGGAAGCAGCCTGGCTTTACAAATGCTTCCTAAACCAAACTATTTTACACTTGGTCTGCTCTCATAACAAGTTTCTTCTTCTTTAACAGCTACTTGTATTTTTTTTTTTTAAAAAAAGTATCAAAAACAGGAAGCAAATATCAGAAACTATTTCCCTCTGTCTCCTGAAGCAAATCTTTTTCATATCAAAGCTTAGCTGCCAACTCCTCAGAATATTGCTTCTCAGCCCTTGGGAGACAGATTTTTTTCACAGAGCCCATGTTTATTTATCATTGTGTTTACTTTTAATTTACTCAACCTTAAAGAAAAGATAGCTTTCTGGACATGCTATTAGAGAACAATCAAGTTGTGGGCACTGAGCTCAATCACCTTATACTTATTTTATTTTTTATCTTTCTAATTCCCAAAAAACCATTGATTAAAACTTAGCAAAGTAGCCATAGAGAAGACTCAGACTTTGGAAAACGTGCCGTTATCAAACTATTTTGTGTGGATTTTGTTGGGCTCATCAAGTCAGAACCTGTGTTGTGGTTGGGAAGGTGTTTTTGCTGAAGGAAATGAATGCTGCTATTGTCATTCAACTGAAAAAGAGATTAATCCTGAGGAAGGGGTTTTTTTTCTTCTTTCTTTCTTTTTTTTTTTTTTTTTTTTAAAAAAGGCTAAAAATTTGAAGAAAGTGAATAAAGACTTCTTCCTCTACCCAGGGACAAAATCCCATTTGTTCTGGACTCAGAGCAAGACGAGGCCTGGACCTGCCCTAGGGACAGAGGTGAACAGAGGCAGAGCTGGAGTGACAGGGAGATGACATGGCGGGAGGACAGTGGCACAGGTGCAGCAGCGTGAGGGCAGCAGAAACCAATTACATGAAAGGGAATTCATCAAGCAACAACTGAGCCTGCCTTTCTCAGTGCAGCAGCAGCAGCGGCAGCAGCCTGAAAAGCAGGGTGATGAAGCCCATCTCTGCATCCTTGACGATGAACAAGAAGTCCTTCAGTCCAGAGGGAACACCTGGGTTCTTTCTACAACCAGTGGCTCACAGAAATAGCAATTGCTTCAACACAGGTTAAGTCTCTGCTGGGGATCACATCTGGGCCACGGTGCCCAGATATTTGATCAAACATTATTCTGGAAATTTCTGTGAAGGTGTTTTTAGATGAGATTCACATTTCAGTCAGTGGACTTTGAGTTAGAAACAGATTGCCTTCCCTAATGTGGGTGGGCCTCACTCAATCAGTTGAAAGCCTCAGTGGAACAAAGACTGACCTCCCATAAGCCCATAAGTAAAAATGAGTTCTGACAGCAGACTGCAAATTCTCCCTGAGTCTGCAGACTGCTGGGCTACCCTGCAGATTTTGGATATGTACCTCCTTATTACATGAGCCAATTCCTTAAAATAAACCTTTCTCTCTCTCTTTCTCTCTCTCTCTCTGTACACACACACACACACACACACACACACACACACACACATCCTATTGGTTCTGTTTCTCTGAAAGATCCTGACTAATACAGCTGGCTAAGATCAGGGCTCAATGGGAATATATTCCTTCCAGAAGCTCTTTAGAAGAATCCATTTCCTTTCCGTTTCTGACTTCTAGAGGCTGCCCATGTTCCTTAGCTCACAGCCTCCTTCTCCATCTTCAAAGATGGCAATGGCAGGTGGAGTCCTTTTCACATCAAATCTCTCTGACATTCCTTCTATAGTCACATTTCCTCTGGCTACAGCCAGAAAAGGTCCACTTATTTTTAAGGAGACAGGGCCAACCTGGATAATCCAAGATAATCTCCCTATCTCAATGTTCTTAATTTAATCACATCTGCAAAGTGCTTTTTGCCATATAAAGTAACATGTTCCTAGATTCCAGGGATTAGGACATAGTCATCTTTGGAGGATCATTATTCTTCCTACTACAGTGACAGAATTTGTTCTCAGGAGGGAAATTGGACTGATATGCACAAGGTTAAGTGCAATTCTTGCTACACATATGTGAGTTTCTCTTCTAGCTATAAGTCCTAATTTCATTCTTCTAAGCCAGCATTTCCCAAAGTCTGCTCTGTGGCATATTACTGTTGCAAGATGCATTAAAAATAAAGGCTCTGTGGTCAAATAAATGTGTATATAGTGTATACCTTTATAGATTTACAATTCACATTAGCATATAAACGATTCTGAGAAGTTCTATGGTGAAGAAATCTATCTAATTAAACAGGGATTTTCCCGAATTTATTTGACCAAGGAATTCTCTTCTTGAAACACCTATTAACAGTTCCAGAAACAGTGTTTAATATGGAGGAATTTGGGAAATGCATTTCTAGACAGTACAAAGATGTATGTCTACACAGGTCCAGGTATGGAAGGAAAGAGCTGTGCATGATCCCTTGTTGGAGTTCCCTAGAATTAACTTGGATTATTGACATATATCCCCATTTAATAGATGAGGGCTAAGATTCAAAGAAGTTAAATGTTGCCCTCATTTACGTAGGCAGTGAATGAGGGAGTCAAGATTTGAACCCACACAGTCTTACTCCAGAACCTACATCCTAAGCACTGTACTTGAGTTCATCTTTTCATTTCAAGCCATGCGTGAGCCACTGGCCGGCCCTGGGTGGAATACTACTCCTGGCCTACTGGGCAATGGCAGGGAAGGAGCAAGTGTTACAGATTTTAGCAATCTGTTCTTCCCCTTCATGGGGGGCTGTGAACAAGGCCGTTCTAGAAGGAGCTGGGAAAGTGGCATGTTTGTCGATTGACATGTCCAGTCTGCAGTGGAGATGAGGTTCACGGAAAAAGGCAACAGCAAAGTCCTAAGACTAGTTTACATCACCCGCGGGTCTCCAACTAGCACAGGGAAAGCGGCACCACCTAGTGGACGAAATAAGCTCTGCATTGAGGTCAATCTGGTCAAAACCTAATTACACCATTCAACCACTGGTCTCAAATTCAGTGTTTTAATCTGCAAACGGGGATAATCATATTGACCTCATAGGATAGTTATGAGGATTAGTGAGAGCATAGCTAAAGCGCCAGGCATGCGATAAAAATGCCATGTCCGACTGTCGTTACTATTACTAATTATTAAGTACAAGCCCACCTTTCCTCAGGGTTCTTATCCGTTTCTTCCTTCTGCTCCCACTCAGGTTAATTCAACGTTGCTTGCAAGAAGCGAATGTCCTTCCTACCTTTACCACCCAGTTTTTTGGTTGGTGTGGCACTCGGGAAGAGTGTTCCTGAGGCTAGAGGGATTTGCTCTCCATAAACCCCCCACCTGGGCCTCCTCAGCGCCGTTACTCCTTGGTGGATCTTGGTAAGGATTGTCTAGTACCTCTCCTGACTGCCAGGGAGATGATTTGTCCGAAAAGAGAGGGGTCCACTATTATTCTGTTCCCATTAATTTTCCAATTAGTAAAAACGTCTTCAGGAAGCTGGCATACACTTGATTCTTAGCTTCCAATTCTAATGCTTTTGTCCTTTCCCCCATGTGTGTGTCTTCTTGGTTAGCTTAATGGAAAACTGAGATTGCAGGCTGAGACTCTTGTTTGATTTAACCGTCTTACCTCCAAATCTGGGCCCTGAGTCTCTTTCCAAAATTGTTTAGATTATCTTCCATAAATTATTACTTACAGAGATTACAAAGAAAACACTTGCATTTCTGTTTATAAACCTGATACCTTATGCTAAATGGTGTTTAAAGTGTTCAGGGGATAATAATATCCAGGCTCCCCTAAATAAGAAACAAATTCGAGAAGTGTTGATAGGAAAAAAAAAAGTAGTATAGGCCCAAGGAAATTTCATCCCTCAATTTCTGGTTTCAGATGCTTCTAGTTATAAAACAAAGGTAACACACCCAGACTGAAACCTCAGAGTACAAGTCACACATGGTTTTTGATAGTAGAACTTAAAGTCAAGAGAGCCAGTTGGAGGAGGAAACCTATAATGTTAACATAGGGAAAAGTAGGCTGGGATTAGTCCCTCTAAAAAGGCACTTGGGAATAGTTTGGGCAGCAGTAAACAACCCAAATTTGAGAAAATAGATCTGGGATGATCTCCTAGGTGAGACCAAAACAATTAGTGTTTGGAGAAAAAAAAAAGCTGCTAACAGCTTAGTTCAGTGACAGGGACGTTTAACTTACAACTAGTTATTTCTATTGTTCTAAACCTTGCTGTATCACATTGTTGGAGGCAGAAATTAGAAATTGATTGAAGTGTTGCTTTTAATTAAAGAGTTTAATTTTAAGGAAAATGAATTAAGGGATTTTTAATATATCTTTTTCAATCACTTATCTACACCTTTGTGGGAACAAATCCACAAAACTCAAATAAAGGCATTGTACTTAGAAGGAAAGAATCAGATTCTGTGTTGAGGGTCTGCTTTGCAACTCCAAACCTTCTTCATGTTAGGAAATGACAAAATGGGGATAAATAATTGCCTTGGTGGGGTTCATTTTGGAAGAAGCATGGATAGTTTTTCATGTTTTTTAATTAAACACACTTCTAATATACTCAGCTGCCTTCTCATATTTTTAAAACATCTTATGCAGTAATTTTTTTTTCAAGCTAATGGAATTCTGACACAGCATTTAGGCTTCTCTTTTATACATAGTCACCTTCGCACAAACTTTTCTCATAATTTTTTTAATTAGCCAAATGTCCCATAAGGGTAAGCAGTATACAATTTTCTGTCAGACACAGTGGGATCATCATAGACTCAAACCAAATAGCATTGGACCTGCTTTAATCTCACAAGCTGTGTAAACTGGGGCCTTATTTAACTTCTCTGAATTTCTGATTCCTCATCTATAAAGTGAGGAGAATCGTGTATACCTCACATGGTTGTTGCAAGGATTAAATGAAATTTAATTTCATTTTTATTTTTAAAGTACCTGATTTTTAAAGTACCTGATATATCCACATCATAGACCTTTAATACATGTTACTTTCTTTTCCATTTTCCCCTTCATATGCATATATACTGGCAATATCAATTTCCTTTATATGTAGAGCCGATGCTGTTAACTTTATTAAGCAAGATTTTCCATTAAGCATTTATCCTTATTCATTAGCCAGGAGGATGGATACACAAAGATATTAAATTATTTACTCAAGTTTAATGAATGAAATTGAAAACCTTTTTCCCCTGCTTAACATGAATGTGCCCTTTTCAGTATGCAGAGCTTTGTTGCATTTATTCAGAAGCTATTGCTAAGTGCTTAGTTTGGAACACAGGATTAATGAGCCCGGAGACATGGCGTTGGTCACTATGGCAACCAAACTAGCTTTGCTCTGTTCTGAGCTCAAACAACGGACGTAGGATGCTTAACTCCAGCCTGCAGTGTATAGCTGGGTGTCCTTTTTCATATATCTGACTCCCCATTGCTGCTTCCAATTACTCTCTAATTCTCTTAGAAAAATAAATAAAAACAACATCCTTGCTTCTTTAGGGCTCTACTTTTCCAGCTATCCCACCTAACCTCCTTCCTGAATACATTTATCTCCCCATCTGTTTTGGAAGATTTTGGCACGTGACTCACATTATTCTTCTCCAAACAAATCTGCCATCCTTCTGGGGGTCTTTAACAACCACACACATGACCCCCCACCCAGTTCCTTGGTCTGTCCGTTTCTGCATCTCATTCTCTTCAGTCACTTTCTCCTACCCTCTGATGTGGGGACTCCCACCCACAGTCACAGGCGGACTGAGTCATTACCTGAAATGGATCAGTCTGCTGAAATCATTAATTCTCTGGCCATAACCTTCTGTCTTTGTATCCTGCTTGTTCAATGTCCACTACAATTATTCTTGGGCTTCGTTAGAACTCCGCGCTGTGTTCTCTTTGTCCGTTAGATTTTCCTTATTTTTCTCCTTCAATATGCAGCTTAGCTCCTGATTTTATCATTTCAAAAACTCTTTTGCCAAAACCTGAAATTCCCTCCCTCTCTTCATAGCACCCACCTGGCGCTATGAGTGACCCTAACCCTGAGTGAGCCCAGTTATTGCCTGTCTCTGTGCCTGCACCCAAGCAACTGCGTGCTGTGTGGCAAGAACCACCCACACCACCTGTCCAAACTGATGCCATCAGAAAGTCAGACGTGAAAACTCACCCAGGCCCGCCAGCAATTTAATGTTTCTCTGCTTAACTTATTTTCCCACTCTCTATCATAATTATTTCAAACCTCTTTCTTTCCTCAAGCCTTTTATATTTCCCTTTTCACTCTCAGAACTCCTCACTTCTTACTTTACATAGAAAATAAACACCCTTCAAATGGAAACTTCCTTAAAGCCTTACTACCACACACATCCCTTCCCTTTTTTGCCTCTGGCTGAGATGGAACAGGGGTCCTCTTCTCTAGGGCCAATCCCTCCACCTGCTTGGCTCTCACTTCCCAAACTTCTCAGAACCCTCACACCATGAACTATCCCAACTCTCTCCTCTGTCTTCAATCTCTGCTGCATTGCCGGACTTCTCCATCAGTTTTTCTAAATGCTCAGATTTCTGTCATCTAAAAGAAAAAAAAAAGTTCAACCTCATTTCCTCTTCATCTACCCTCATCTTCACAAATACTCCTTAAAAGGCTTGTTCACACTCATGGACAGCTACCTTTTTAGTTGGCAATCCCCTCCATTCCGGTGTCTGTATCTAACACTCCACTGATTGCTACAATCTCTGATTCCTACCATGTTACTAAATCCAATGGCAACGTTTTAACTGTCAACCTACTGGATCACTCAGCAGTATCTAACACTTCTGATTTCTCCCTCCTTCCTAACATAGTCTCTTCATGTGGAAAAGAACCAGTGACACAATCGAGCATAATTTTGCCCCTAGTGGTAATGAAATCGCTCTGGTTCAACCACACTCCCCTCCCTAGTGCTAGGACCTGTTCTCAATTGAACAGTCAATAAATTTTTAACAATCAACACCCAATATGTACTACACACTGTGCTCTGCTGAGCAAAACAGTCTCTGCTCTCATGCAACTGATCATTTAGTGAGGGAGGCAGATACTAATCAAAGAGTTAAAAAGATGAAATATAAGTGCCACAAAGGAAAAACACAATGTGTTGTGAGAATACAGAATATAGCACAGAGACCTAACTGAGTGTAGGAGAATTAAGGAAGAGTGATCTTCGGAATGAAAGTCTGAACTAAGGAGTAGAGGAGCAGAAGTTAGCTCAGCCAAGAGGAGAGGGCAGAGCATTGCAGACAGCAGGTGTGCTATATTTGCATTCCCAGCGTTTGCTCCTTACTCCGCACCTGAAATACTGGCAATTGGGCCTTGGCCCTCCAGGAAAAAGCCAGTTAGATTTTTCTTTGGAGAATCTGACTAGTCTAAAAAAAAAAATCTAAAGATACTATGTCAGAGATGCCTCAGATGAAAAGTCCAGCCAGATTCCCTACAGTGAAGCTAACAGTCAACAAACTCTATCTAGACACTTAGATTCCAACTCAGCTTTTAGTCACCCAATCTTACATAGAAGGCAGATAGCCAAGGATTATAACACATCTAAGGAAAGCCTATTATACAGTAGATAGAAACAGTAAGAACAGAGAAAGCAATCTGGAATAAATCTCCCAGAAGCTAGAGCATAAAGATAGAGAAATGTAAAATAGGAGAGACAATATAAGACAATTAGAAAAACAGTCCACAAGGTTCAATATCCAAATAATAGCAATTCATGAAAGAGAGCATATAGGAACCAGAAGAAAAGAATTAATGCAGGAAATGATTCAGGAACATTTCTCAGAACTTATAGACAAGCATTTTGGGGTTAAAAAGGCTCAGTACAGTGGATGAAGAGAAACCCACCAAGGCAGATCATTGTGAAATTTCAGAGCACCAAAGACAAAATTTAAAAAAAAAAAATTTTTTAACTTCCCAGAGAGGAAGATAACAGGTCACCTATAAAGAATGAAGAAATAAAATGGTTTTCACTTTTCCAGATATAGTACTGGAAACTGGAAGGTAGTGGGGCAATGTCTTCATCATACTAAGAGAAAATATTTGTGAATCTAGGATTCTCTGCCAAGTTAGGGCAGAATTAATGCATTTGAGGGCATGTGTGGTCTCATGTACCTTCTCAGAAATCAACTAGAGTAGGTATTCAACCCGAATGGGCAACAAACCAAGATTTATGAAGAGTTGGGATCCAAGAAACAGGAAATCCAACATAGGGGAGAGGAAAATGGGATTTGCAGGATGGTGGGGAGTGGGGACCCAGGATGACAGTGGGACACAGACACACATCACATGGGGTCTGACTGGAGCAGGTCTGAAGGCTCTGGGAGGAACTTTTTCAAGAAAATAAAATTGATAACATACTTGTTGAGTTTAAATATTTTAGAAAAGATTAAACCTCTTGGCAGAATGTTTGGGACTAAAATAACAAAGAGTACATAGAAAATGAAGCAAAAGGATAAAGTCAGACAATTTACTCCAGAGAAAACAAAACATCGCACAACAAAGGGGAAAAAAATCCTAGTTTACTACACGCCTCATAGTTATAATGCAACCATATTGTAAGGATCCGGAATGGAAAGGAGGTAGGTGGTGGCTGCAGATGGAGAAAAATGAGCCAGATCCTCATCTTCCATGTCAATAAATCAATAGATTATCATAAAACCGTTTAAATTGCTACTTATTCTTTTCCATTTTCATGGATGAAATAATGGTGTTTATTTAGCAATATGGAACTAAACATCAAACTCATCAGCTAAAAAAAGTAAAAATGGTTACCTCTGAGGAAAGAATAATCGAGCACTATATTTTTCATAATAAACCTTGAAGATGGTATTGTCTTAATGTCTTTTAAACAATTTTCATATTTCTTCCACCTCTTGTTAAATATATTTTCTAGGCCCCTTAAACTTCTTGTGAGATTATAAATATATCATTTTTCATATTATAATTTCAAGCAGCTTGTTTCTGGTATACAGAAATGCAATTGATTTTTGTATATTGATCTTAAGTGCAGTACTTCAGCTGAATTCAAGCACTAATGCTAACCATTTGATGGTAGATTTTCTTGGGTTTTCCTTGTAGACACATATTGTGTTAAATAATGGCAGTTTTGCTTCCTTCTTTCCAATATTCATTATTTATGTACATTACAATATTATACTTAATACATTATTTATTTTTCTCTTCTCTTTGTGCCGGCTAGGACAGGTCCCTCCAGGACAGGACTGAAGAGATTATTATAAGAGCAGAAAAGTTGTTTTTACTCCTGGTTCTAAAGGGGATGCTTCTAAAATTTCACCGCTAACCAGACCATCAACTTTATAAAGCACAAGCTTAAGGCTGTGTTTCCCAAAATGTGGAGTGATTTTACATGGGCCATTCTTTACAGGGCTGGAATACTTGCTGTCTGAGTGTAAGCTAGGGTCTGCAAACTAACTTCAAGCTCACTTATTCAGAGCAGAATGATTAGAGACAAACAAAGTTTCTGGAAAAAGCAGTGGCCGGAAGATGGGGCTTTTTAGAGTCATTCTCTGCCATCTGAGAGGCTTCATCTCTGAGCAGATGCAGGTCAAGAATTTCATTGCCTATTATTTACTGTTGCTGGTACCTTCTATATATGGCAAGAGATTTTGGCTTTCAATTTTTTAGAGTAATAGCAAGCTTCTTTAAAATTAAATGTAATAAGTAATGTCAAGTTGATGAAAATTTAAATTCATATTGTACATGTGGTACCAACAATATAGCAGATGTGGCAAAAATCCTTAGGGTGGTTTGCAAACGATGAAGATGGTCAGGTTTGTGCTATTGCAACGACACTCACAACATAAGAGATGAAAAGATGGAAGGCAATGGGATGGTGAGGGAGGTGTTTGTCCAGCAGGCATATCTATTTCTTGATTATAATGAAGGCCAATGACATCTTGCCTTACCATGTTCCACCTAATTGAACAGGGGATTTCCTAACATGTGGGTGACTTGTGTCACTGTCACACCACGTAGCAGGGGACAGTCTTTTAAAAGGCATGGTCTCCTTTACATTGCCCCCATGCTACATTCTGCTAGGAAACATCTGAATTTTTATGGCTTTTCTGCAGTAACAAATTTTCCTCCTACTGTCAGGATTTGCTTCATGCAGAGGGAAGCAAGCAGCTTTCATTTTCCTCTTACGAAAGGGAATAGGTAGAAATAATATGCCGCTTAGCAGACTGCTAAACCTGTCCTGACTCTCTTTATTCATAGGGAAATGCAGGATTCAAGGATAGGAAGAGTTTTGCTGAGGTAAATAAGCCCTCTCAACTGATGAACACTATTATACTAATACCAAAGGGAACAAAGGCCAGAAGATGGGGGCGTTAAGTAGAAAGGCAAACAGAAAAATAGCAGACAAAATCCAGCCTGGGGACAAAGCAGACTCTGCAACACTGAAAAAGGAGGGGAATATACTTTAAGAGAAAATTGCATGCAATTTTTTGGCCTCAATTAGCCTTTTCCACAAAGAGCACTTTTCTACAAAGAGCCCATTAAATAGCAAATGAAATTACACTGGGTTTCAGTTGCCATGGCATTGGTTCTTCCTCTAATGTACTTCTCTGGTCCTGAGTTTAATGTTAGCCTTACTTATTTTCCTTGTCTGTGTGCTGTCTCAATTCCCTCTGTCCAGCCTCAAAGTGATGTATGTGACTTCTCCCCCAAAGTGCCTATGACATAATCCAAGAGAGAGAAAATTTAGCCCTGAGCTATATCCCTAGGGACTGAGAGGGTGAAACTGACCAAGAACAGCATTTCATTAACCATTAGCCTAACAGTTTGCATTTATTGGCAGTGGGTCCCATCCATGCACTCAGGGCTCCTGGAGCCCTGCCCAGATCTGTCAGTAATCTCGGTAAACATTTATTGAGCACTTTCTATGTGCCAAGTGCTATCCAAGAGGCTAAGGACATAAAAATGCAAAGGAAGGAATGCAAGATGCTCACAGTCTTCTAGAGTTTCCAGACTGATAGACCTACCTGCAGGCACTTACCTTCTTCTATTTCTCCATCCCTAAGATGGGCGAAATTTCCCCCAATTATCTGATTCATAGTTTTGTTTTCTTATTGACATATTTGCCAGCTACCAAGCTTAGAAAAATACTATCCTAGGAGTAAGGCTCTGAAGTAATAGACTTGCCTTTTTGAAATTGCTTAGATACAGTTAAATATTAGTTATGGTATCAAGTTTGACTCTGATAATTTAGATATTATTTTCTGATATGTGTAGTCATATATAATTTTTAGAAATATAAGTCTATACAGGTCATACTGTCCCATAAGCTGCTTTTAAAAACCTTTCCATGTGGATGAACATTCTTTTACAACATCATTTTTAGTGTCTGTATGGTATGGCAGTAACAACGTGAGATTTACTATTAGATATGTAAGTATTTTTCAGTTTTTCAGTAACATAAATTATTCCCTGCGGGCAAAAAGAAATTAGGCAATTTTTTTGAAACTCTAAATGTATTTAAAAATAAAAAGTGCCAATATATATATTTTAAATTGTGATATATTTTAAATGTTTTCCTTAATTAATCAAAACATCTAAGACAAAAGTATAAAATAAGATATACTACAACTGCATTATTGTGAAAACTCTTAGAGAATTAGGAAAAATTAATGTCTAGTGTACTATATAGATCATGTGACCAAGCACAATTCTAAGTTACATGATAAATACTTTCTTTTTCATTCCTTCTGGGTTATCTCTTTGACTCTATGTATAAACTCTTAATATCAAATGTTTGAATTTGAGGCCCTAAATAAATGAGAGCCCTGCGTCAAAAGGACCCCCTACCTAAAATTAGTCTCTAATCCTAGAAGTGGCATTTCTGAGTTAAAAAACGTTTTAAGCTTTTGATACTTATTGTCAATTTGTCCCCCACCTTGTACCCATTTACATTCTGAGTATGTGAGAGCACTTCCTTGTGTGTTTGTATTAACATCTTTCCTTTTCCCCTTTAATGTAATAAACAAAAAGTGTCTGATTGTTATTTTAATTGATGTTACTGATTACCAATAAAGGCAATCACTATGTCATATCTTTATTTGTAGTTTATATGGTTATTCTTTTGTTCTTTTTCTTTTTGTATCTTTTTTCTCTTTTTTCCTTTTTTATTTTTCCTTCTTTCTCCTTTTTTTTTCACTTACTTGTTAACTGCCTTTCTAACTTTTAAATTTCTTTATGTATTAAGGATATTAGCCCTTTTTCATATAGTCTCAAATTTTTCCCCCAGTTTTATGACTGCCTTTATGATATTTGTCAAACCAAAGTTGAACATTTTTGTCTTCTCTAATCTACCTTTCTTTTCTTCATGAACTCAGCCTTTAATGCTATGGCTCTAAAGAGTAAGTACTCTTTAATGGATTTCCCACTCTTTCTCTTTGATTGTTGTGAGTCTAACTCTTAGTGTTGGCCCACAGGGAGCGCTGCTCAAACTATCCCCAAACTCCTCATTCCTTCCCACCCCTAGGTAGTCTCCCTCTGTTGACAGGGACAAAAGAGAGGGAAATAACTGTGCCCACTGAGAAAGGTGATGCTTCTGAGGAATGAAAGGGTTGGCAGCTATATCGGATTCGTGGCTGATGAAGTCATGTGAAAAGGCAGCCACATAAAAAGTGAACAAAGTTTGAGTGAAGCAGGATGAATAACTTCTGGAGATCTAACATACACAGGATGACTGTGGTTAATAATACCGTGTTGTAGGCTTGAAATGTGCTGAGAGTAGATCTTAAAGGTTCTCACGCCCCAAAAAAGTAAGGTTAAAGAAATTTGAAACAATAAAAAGTTAATGATTTTAAACAAATATATAATTTATAAATGTTCTAAAACTTTTAAGATAAAAGGTTTAAAAGTTTAAATTAATTAAAATAAAAAAATTAATAAAAATGAAAACTAAATCTAGAAAATGAATAAGTGTGAAGGGTAGTGATGGCCACACATAGAAAGGTGGATGAACTCCAACTGACACCTTCCTGGTCCCTGTATCTTGGTGCTAGGCCTTTCCTCCTAGGATGGCAAGAAGGAGAATTAGCTGGGGGTGTTCTTCCCCCTGAATTCCCACAGATTAAGAAGACCGTGCCATCTTTTATGAGTTCAGTAGTCTTATCACATTTCTCTAGTAAGCTATTTCTCCCATTTTTTTCCCCATGACTTTTCTATTCCTTCCCGACTCTTAACAAAATTTCCATGTTTTCTGCTCTTTTCTCTATTTCGGCTGATGACTGTGTCTCATACATTCGTGGGGGGTGGAGGGGAGACAGCAGGTCCAGACTTCCTTATCTTAGCACCACAAAATCTATAAATGCACTGGCATTTAAGATCATCTTTTACTTTGGGCTTCCTGTTAAAAATGAGGATGTATCCTATATTCTCTGGATTTCATCTCGTCTCAACTTCCCAAAGATTAGAAGCTTTCAGTTATCCTGCCTCATGCATCTTCAACTATTTTCTTTTATGTATCATTCCTTTGGCCTACAAGCATTTTCTTTTATCTATAGACTACAGATAATATTCTCCTGTGATCTCCCCTGCCCTGTGCCCCTTCCAGCAATCATGTTATTCTTACGCTCACTTTTGTGATCTAACTTTTTTTAACAGTAGACTATATATGCTATCTTGAGTTTCTAACCACCCACTCACACCTTATAACATTCTAATCTGGCTTCTACACCATTTCACCGAAACTATTTTTGTCAGTGATAACTCTGTCACCTAATCTAATGAATACCTAATTAAACCTCTGTAGCTGTCAGTATACCTGGCCACTCCCTGCTTCTGGAACCAACCTCTTTCTTAGTCCCTGTGTTGCCAAAATGCTGTTAGGTTTGTCCAGTTTCGCGTATCAGTATATCTTACACTCCTTTATTGGCTCCTTCCCAACCTTCTAATGTCTAGATGTTAGAATTCATCGGGGCTTGGTCGTAGGTTCACTTTTCTCTATATATACTCTTTATCCAGGTAATTTCTTCAGTTTCGTTGGCTTCAAATACAATCTATAGGCCAACAATTTTGAAATTATAGCTTTAGTTCAGAGCTCTCTTTTGAAATTCATACTTTTATATCAAGTGCATCCTTGGCTTATTCATTTTGAAGTCTCAAAAAGATGTGAAACTTCTAATATTTAAAACTGATCTAGGAGGACTCACTTTTCTGATTTCAAGACTTAGTACAAAGTACGTTGATCAAGTCACGGAGCATTAGCAAAAAATAGATAATATATATCAATGAAATAGGCTAGAATCCAGAAATAAACCCATACATACATGGCCAATAGATTTTTGGCAAATTTATCAAGGCAACTCAATGGCAAAAAAATAGTCTTTTCAACAAATGGTGTTGAAAAAATTGTGTATCCATATTTAAAAAAAAAAATGAGGCTGGGCGTGGTGGCTCACGCCTGTAATCCTAGCACTCTGGGAGGCCAAGGCGGGAGGATCGCTCAAGGTCACGAGTTTGAAACCAGCCTGACCAAGAGCGAGACCCCGTCTCTACTAAAAATAGAAACTAATTAATTGGCCAACTAAAAATATATAGAAAAAATTAGCCAGGCATGGTGGCGCATGCCTGTAGTCCCAGCTACTTGGGATGCTGAGGCAGAAGGATTGCTTGAGCCCAGGAATTTGAGGTTGCTGTGAGCTAGGCTGATGCCACAGCACTCTAGCCCAGGTGACAGAGTGAGACTGTGTCTCAAAAAAAAAAAAAAAAAAAGGCACAGGAGTGGTCACTAAACGTTAATTAATCAGATCATTCCCACACATATAGGAATCTAGTGGCTCTCCTTGCTCTGACTATAAAGTACAAATATCTTCATACCTGTTCATGACACCAGATTACCTGTCCAGCCTCACCTCCTGCCATGTCACCACCTCTGATCTAGCCTACAGCCTTACTGAGGCCATTTCTAATCTCTCTGAAATGCCAGGCATGTTCTCCCATTGCATCTCTGCTCTCGCTGTTTCCTCTGCCTGAAGGATGTTCATTCACCTCCCACTTCCATGTCTCAGTTTGAATGTCACCTCTTCACAGAGGCCCTCCTTGATCTCTGCTTCCCCGGTTCCCCTTCTCCATGCTTATCTTATTCACAATAGCTGGTAACGGTTAACCACTGTGGCAACCTTCTCCTTCACTGGATTATTCATCTGTTTTATTTCACAACATCCCCATGAGATGATCACACTCACTTCCTCCTTTTACACTTTACGATACTGAGATTTAGAGACAGCAGGTAACTTTCTCAAGGTCAAGTGCAGAGGATTCTATCCTAGGTCTTTCGGATTCCTAGTCACCAGGTTTCTCTACTTCCTGCTGCTTCTTGTAGACTACACTATATTGAAATTACCTCTCTCCTCCTCTTGCTTCCAAGTTGGAATAGGAGTTACTTGCTTATGTGCTGTGCTATCTACAACACTTAGCACAGACCGGGTACTCAATTATATTCTTGAATGAATGCAGTCAGTGTGCTCATGTGCTGAGATCCACAACCAGAAAGATATTGGTGGTAAGTTTACACCCAGAGGAGTTTGTACCTGCTGTGCTGTTGAGGGTTAAGACATGGGACAATGACTCAGAGCCAGAGACAACCTTAGCCTTAGCTTTCTAGATGAAGCCCCTAGAAAAAACGTAATCTTCCTGAGGTTTCTCTACTCATTTTTGGCTGAATTGGTTTACAACCTCAGGTCTTCTGAAATGCAGGATTTGTTTACTTGTCTTACCAGAATCTAGGATGATCTCCTGAACTAAAGGCAGTTTGCCACTGGGATGAACCTTCCAAACCGGCTCAGTTCCCAAGTATAGGCTGGGTCTTATTTCCACACCTAGAATTCCCCAACTAACAAATATTTACTGGGCTCATCCTATGTACAAAGGAGGCACCAGTGTGGAAGAAATAGATTCAACAATCTAGTACAGAAGGGTGATATTAAATAAGTATTTACTTAAATAATTAAGTAAATTCAAGGGCACAGAGTAGTGGGGTGAGGAAGTACAGAGTGTTGTGGGAGCATCTGACAGCCCAGGGGTTCAGGGAAGGTTTTCAGCCATGAAAATCAGTTGGGAAAGCCAAGGATTCTGAGCCTCTGCTATGGGAGAGAAGGACACATGCTCAGGGAACTGAGAGCAAATCAGAATGGAAGGAGCAGAAAAGACAAGAGAAACTCCACCCCAGATGAGGCCCACAGGTGGGCCCCAAGCCAGAACAGCCAGGGCCCTCAGGAGAGGGTTTGGACTATCATCTAAAGGCAGACTCCACAGTGGGGAAAGTCACGTCATTCCAGTTATGATTGTCTGGATCCTGTGGTCAAGGTGGCACCATCCCCACAGCCATGTGTTGTGGTCAGGGGAAATGTTAGGGTGCTGGGTCCTGGGACACTGGATTTCCTGTACTCCCATTATCTCCCTCTGGACCTCAGTACCCTGCCTGCAACATGGGTCAGAAAGCCCAGACCAGGTCATCATAAGTATTAAGGTTTTTCCAACTAGGATACAGTAATATTAAGAAGAATAACAACCCTAACGTTTATCAAATGTTTTCTATGTGCCTAGTACTGTGCAAAGCATTTCACATGTATTTTCTCCTTGAATCTTTGTGACAACCGCACGAATAATAGGTAACTATGATTGTACCCATTTGACAGATGAGAAAGACTCCGAAGTCAATTGCCAAAGGTCCCCCAGCAAAGAAATAAAAGAGCTGGGATTCCAGCCCAGGTCTGCTCTGGCCCAACGCCTGACTCATCTGCCGTCTCATACTGCTAAAATACTTTCGGAAGGCTTCAAGCCTGAAAAGTCATGATGGCTTATGCCAGCTTAACATTTTTAAAGGCCTTTTCAGCTGCTTTGAACTTTTAATGACGTACCCTGCGTGACACTGGAAGGCTCCCCGATGAACTACAGAAGCATTCCACGAGGTGTGGGGGCCTCCCCAAGGTCTCATAGCACTTCAGTGTGAAGAATTCAGAGCCGACATAAACCACATCTTTGCATCTCGGCCTCCCAAACCATCACCAGATTGACTCAGGCTAGACAGGAATCCTGAAGTTGTTTTTCCAGGAGCTTGGCTGGCCTCCTCTCTCTTCTTAACAAACCAGGCTGTCATTTCCCTCACCTCACAAATCTCCCTCCCCGGCACCAAGACTGCTGCCTTTTCCACCATGAATTTGGAAAGGGTCTCCCGCGTGGCCTGTGGGCATTTACCAGCTCAACACCTCTCACCAGCAATCTGCTCTTCAGAAATTGGTCTCCGATTTCTCATTCTCCATTTGTGACCTCAGAGGTGGGAAGTGTGGGAGTCTACACACAAGGGAATGGGAGATCAGAGCCGTGGGAGCTTCCAAAGGCCAGAGAACCTTCTGGATGGAAAGGCCACTAATGTCACATGATGGACCACCTTATTTTTCCAGATGGGAGACAGGATGTGTACAGAGCACACAGACATTCAGGAGTAGGTTGGGGCAGTAACTCAAGTTCACCGGCAGTTAACAACGGAGCCCTTCTGGCCTTGGGACTGCCCAGTGTCCTTCCTCTTTTGTGGGTATTGCGCTCTGACTTCCTTGTGGAATGTCCTCTTACCCCATGAAGGTGGTCTCCATAAACCCAAGAAAGTGCCCTGCCCTCTCCTAGCCATAGAGGTGCCCAGGGGAGACTAAAGCACACTCCTTCTCTCAGGACTTTGAAACTTAACTGAAATAACCCCAGGACAGAGCACGTCCCTTCCGGTGGGGGGCTCTCTCAGGACCAACTGAGTCATTAGGGTTTTTAGACACTTGGCATTACCTCTGTCAAACCCATCTCAACCCTGATTTCCCTGGTTCAGTCCCATTCTAAAGCTCTCCAACATCTTTCTAGAAAATTCCTTTTAGGACTAAATTAGCCAGTAGGAGTTTCTGTTTCTTGCAACTAAAACACCCTGAAGGATGGAGCATTCTTTGAACTTTCCCCACAGTTCATGCTGCCTAGCTCTGAGGCAAGACAACAGCCTTAAAAAAATGGCAAAGAGACAGGAACACCACCAGAAGTCATAATAAGATATACATACAACCAAGTCCTGGACAGTCACATCTTTTGAACCATGTGGCATTGTCTCATCAGCTGCACATTTTGTTCTTCCATTATCTATGCTTGGGGATAATTTGTACTGGAGTTCAGTGCCAGGGACACAGTTGATAGGGAGTGGTCCACACACTGTAGTGTCTCCACTCTTACTGTCTAGAAGTATGAAACCCAAATAAACTCTGCATAGTTTAGGCACAATTCTTACCTTAAAAAAAAAAACTACCACTTAAAAATCATTATTTTATGAGAGGTATTGTGCTAAGGGTTTTCCATATATCATCTAGTCATCCAAACAATCCTATGGATTGTACACTAGTATTAGTTTAATTGCATTAATGAGAAAACTGGCTCTCAGAAATGCAGCAGGGGTGGTGGTAAATGAATGCCAAGGTAACTCAGCCAGAGGTGGTGCACTTTGGGTATAATCCCAGGGCAGTCTGACTCCAGAGACCTTGCTCTAAAATCCCAGGCTGAATTGCCTGGAAATGACTCAGTGATACCCCATGCAAGGGGTTTTCTAATCAGAGACCCTCTTGGCACAGGAAAGCTGAGACTCAGCATTTCCAGGAAAATTGTCATTTGAAATAAATGTTTAATGTGATCTTATAATTTCATATTTGAAAGGGTCAAAAATAAAACCAGCCCCAGTGTGTTCAATACAAAACAGGGTAGCTTTGAGAGTGAAAGTGGCTCCTGTGGATAACTAGGTCAGGGTTTCCCCAGGCCAACCCGGATGTGTGATCCATCTCACAGGTGAGAAAATTAGCACAAGTAGAGGAGGATCGCAGAGCAGCAGGCGGTAGAGGAGATATTGGAACAACCCGAGAGAAGTCATGCAGGCGCCCGGCGTTCTCCCATGTGACTTTTTTCTGACAGTCTGTGTTCTTCCAATCTTTCAAAACTCTGTTCAAAACCTGCTATACCAGGAAGCCCTTCCCAACTAACCTCAGTCGATTCTGCATCCTCTAAGTCTTCTGACAGACACCTTGCGCTGCACTTTATTAATTTTCTCTTAATTATAAACTGTGCTCATGTGTGTGTGTGCGTGCACATGTGTTCATGAGCTCTCATTCCTTTGCACGTTTCCGTGTTAACGGAGACTTGACCTCGGTTACCACAGAACCATACAAAGTGAGGACACAGTTCTGATACATACAAGTTTCTGTTAATACAATGCCTTGCAAAATGAAGACAGCCTATATTCTGTTTTTCTTTTATGATGCTCTATTAGTTTCCTAGGGTTGCCAAAAACAGATTACCATGAATTGAGTGGCTTATAACAATAGAAATTTAAACTCACAGTTCTGGACACAAGAAGTGTAAAATCAGGGTGTCAGTAAAGCTGTGATCCCTCTGAAACCTCTAGGGGAGAAGCATTCTTTGCCCCTTCCAGCTTCTAGTAGATGCTGGTAATCTTGGTGTTCCTCGTTTGTGGATGCATCACTCCAATCTCTGCCTCTGTCTTCACACGGCCTTCTCTCCTGTGTGTGTGTGTGTGTATCTCTGTGTGTCCTCTCTTCTTACTACAAGGGCATCAGTCATTGGCTTTAGGGTCTACCTTAACAGTATGACCTCACCTTAACTAATTACATCTGCAAAGAACCTGTTTCCAAACAAGGTCACATTCTGAGGTTCCTGGTGGACATGAACTTTGGGCAGACCACTATCTGGCCCAGTTCAGGTGAGTAAGCACCTCCAGGGCGGGATTTATAGCATAGATCAAGTCCCCTTCAGTGCTAAGCTGGAGGATGCATACAATAGGTGCTCAATAATCTCGGTTACACCCCCTCACAAGGATAGATCTGAATAAGGGTAGCAATGAGCACAGTTCATTGGAGGCCCATTTTCTTTCTCATTTCAGCCCTCTTTACAGTAAACCACTCCCCAGCCCCCTTCCTTCCCTTTTTGTCACGGCTTTCTCTTCCCCTGTCCCCAACCACCCTCAACGCCTCTTCTCTTTCCTTCCCCCTCACAGCCCTGAACGGTGCTTCGGGGGAGCTGTGCGTGTGCGTGCGTGCGTGTGCCCGGGCACACATCCCAGAGTAGGGAACTCCCTCTTCACTTCGAGCTCGTCTTTACTGTGTACTTTTAGGGTGCAAGTCCATTCGAGTCCAACAGTTAAACTAAATTCCCAGCCCCTAGTCAAATATCCTCTCTCAGCCACACACCCTTCTGATTTCTTTTTCTCCAGAAGTCCCAAGTGAAAAGGTTCCTCATTGCTAGCACTGCCTGTGTCTTCCTCTTTCTTTAGTTTCTGGATGGCGGTTTATTTTTTCTGCTGAAAAATTAATAACATATTGTCACTGAAGGAGTTTTCATTATGTGCCCAGCAGTGTGCCAAGCCCTTCCCACACATTCTCTCTCTCATTCTTTACATGATTCTCACTGTACAGATGAGAATACCGAGGTCTTAAGCAAGGAGGTAGTTTGTCAAAGGTTGTGCAGCTAATTCAAGGTGGAGTCAGGATTCGAACCCACATCCATCAGATTCCAAAGTGTGTTCTCTTTCTCATGGTGTAGGGTTATGAAAAGGACCCTTGGGAATATTGTTCCTTCAAACTGCTTCCCAACCAAGCTTCCTGAAAACGATAAGGTCATTAAGTACTATCTTCTGTTTTCTTTAAGATACTAAGCCTAACAGACTCTTCACAGTTCCCTTCTCTGGAATTATTGGGGTGGGTCTGGGGATGGGGGATGCTGTCGGAAGGGAACCCACTGACAAACTGCAGGTCATTACCAATGATCCCAAGGGAATCAGTTTTTCTCCTATCAGCTGCTTTGGGCTTTTGGGTGCAATAACTTAAACCATCAAATGCAAACTACTCCAAATTTCAAAATGCTCTTTGTTGGCAGTTTTCCATTAAACTTGATTCAGCAAGTTCAGAGTGCTGGGGGAAAGTCACAACATATACCCAAATCAGAGGCAACTAACAGCCTCACATACCAGACACTCTAATCCTGGGAAACTTCCTGCAGTTTCATGGACAAGCCCATTCTCTCCTGTCTTTTTGCACCTGTTCCCTTTACCTAACACGTCCCCCTGAACTCAACTATTTGCCTGTTAATATGTCCTTTGAGGTACCACTGCATCGAGGAAGGCATTTGGCCCAGGCATTTGGCCTCTACCCTAGAAGAGTCCTTCTCTGAACCCTAAAGCAGCCCTTGATGGCTCACTCTCAAGGAAGCCAGGGGAGGTGAAGGTTGTTAAAAGCTGGGCCTTCCCCCAAACCTACTAAGTCAGAATCTCTAGGGTGGAGCCTGGGAAAAATGCATCTTAACACAGTCTCCATGTACTTGGGAACATGTCCTCAGCTGAGCTTCCCAGAATCAAGTCATTGCTTCATCTTCACAATTTTTATACTGAGCTTTCTAAAAAATTAACAAATACGGATGTGGTACTTACTGTGCTCCAGGTACTGTGTGCATAACTCACGCAGTGGTCATTGCAGCCCTAATGAGGTAGATACTATTATTATTCCAATTTTTCAGATGAGGAAACTGAGGCACAAAGAGGTTAAGAAACTGGCCTGAGGTCACCCATCATATAAGTGGCAGGGTTGGCTCCAGATTGCCCATTAGATCTTGTATCTGTTAATGTATTTCTTTAAACCATCTCACTTTTAAAATTTAAATAATTTATTTGAATTTAATGCAAAATCTATGAGGGCAGAGATTTTCAGCTGTTTGTTCACTGCCGGATACCCAGAGGCTAGAACAATGCCCCGCAAAGCCAATACATACTTGTTGAATGCATAAATGAATATGCAAATATTTAACATGGAGTTGAGGTGGTAGTTATTTTGTTTTTTCCTCATATTCACCAAAAATATGCAGACATAATTATTACTATAAAAAGTCTGTGTTCTGTGTACCACCAAAATTCCTGTCCCATTTTCATATGGATGTCTATACCTAGTATAGTTGGGAAGCCCTGAGCTGAACCTTAGCTCTATCATTGCCCTGATATTATAATTTTCTCCACTAGACTGTAGGCTCTCAAGAACAGGGACTCAATGTATTCATCCTTGTATCCCTGTGCCTAGGGCAAAGGCCAACTCTGCCATTCTTCATTCTTCCTAGAGGGAACTGGTTATAGATTTGAGTGTTTCTTCAAATCCTTTCAGACCTGAAAAGCAGTGATAGGATTCAGTGGATGACAAAGAATAATGAGTCTCAGGAGGCCTGGACGAGGGCCCCCCTAAAGGGAGGACTGCAGGGGTGAGCTGTTGGGCATCAGGACACCTGAACTCTACTTCTGGCTGGTTCTTCATAGCTCAGAGACATTCTACTTTTTCGAACTGGCAGCCTTTCTCAGACTGTGAATTCCTTGCAGATAAAGATCACATCCTTCTTATTGTTCACCAGTGTGTATGCAGAACCTGTATAGTGCCTGGCATGCCTAAGATGATCAATAAAAAAAGGTGTGGGTTGAATGAATAAATGAGGGAGAAATTGTTCAATATATTCTAATGAGAAAAGTATAGCATGTCCTCTCCCTCATTTTCCTCTGTTTCTACAGTCTCCAGGGGCTCTAATATCTCCATAAAATATGCATTTGTGGAAGGCAATTTGGTTAGAAAGGCTGATTTGAAGTTGCATGAGAAGAGCATTTTATATGAGCTAGAAAAATAATAATTAGTAGTTGAAAAGAAGAGAGACAATGGGAATTGCGAGGGGGAAGATTCCATGTCCAGCCCCATCTCAAGACCCGCTAGGTACCTGACTCCAGGCTCCTGGTTGTCAGACTCTGGGACTGATGCAGTGACCTCAGCAGCAGGCACGAACTCCAGCTAATTTTTCTGAATATTGGTTCTGCTTCAGATGTGATGCCAATGAGAGTATTGCAAGCTAACAGCAGGGAGGCAGACAGGCAGGAAGTCAATGATAATTAAACTTTCTTTCCTTGGTACACAGCAGCCAACCCCAAGGCACACAGGAAAGATACAGGCAGAAGTTACCAAGAGCTGAGCAGTAGGAAAACACGAAGAAACTGAACTCAAGAAAGCCCTGAGGGTCTCTTTGCCTGGAATACTCTGATTTGGAGAATATGCTGATTAATTGGTAAGAGAGCCAGAGCAGTGGGAAAAAGAAGAAGGGCAAGAGTCACACACCAGATCAACAGATGATTTGAGACTCTCACTGGAATGGTGAGTATATCCAACAGCACTTACCTAATAGCTTTGCCATTCCCTTTATGTTAAAAAGAGTGTTGTCATCTTCAAATATATCAAAGGGCCTGCACGGAGTCAAGAAAGAAGAAAGAAGAGGGGACAGCAAACAAGAAACGGAAGTTTTGTGAGTGTTTACAACCAGCCAGGCCAAGCATGTTCATACTCATTATTAAATGTTAAATGACGTCCCCCCAGTGGGGAAGAGGCTGTTCCTACTGCCGTTTTATATATGAGGAAACATAGGCAGGTCACATTGCCTGCCCAAGGTCATCCAGTCATTGGGTGGCAGGAATGGAATTTGACCTCACATCTGGGTGACATCACATCCCACTGCAGTAGGCAGCCACTACCTCTGCTCCTGGTAGTCACACCCTGTGCAATCCCCCTCCTGCTGTGTGGACTAGACCTAGTGACTCTCTTATAACCTATACAGTATAGCAAAAGTGATGAGATGTCCTTCCTGAGGTTAGATCATAAAAAGACTGTGGCTCCCATCTTGGGCACTTCTCCTGTACAGCACTGGTCCTGGGGGAAACCAGCTGCCATGTCAATGGCTGTGCTATGGAAAGGCCCAGGTGGCAAGGAACCAATGTTTCCAGCCAGCAGTCAGCGAGGCCCTTAAGGCCTGTCTAAAGCCATGTGTGTGACCCTCAGAGGGAACTCTCCCCAAGTCTAGTCTTGAGTGCCACCTCGAGAGAGGCCAGGAACAGAACCACCAGCTCAGCTGAGCCCAGATTCCTGGCCCACAGGAAGTGTGAGATAATAAATGTTTATTGTTTTCACTCGCTAATTTCTGGGGTAATTTGTTACATAGCAATAGATAACTGATATACTCATTTCTAAAAATTACTCCATAGAGATAGTCATTAGTTCTGTTCACCAAGTGTTTCTAATTTCCTCCTTCTAGGAACACAGTAGGATTAACTTCCCTGCCCCTTCAGCTAGGTGTGGCCCTTGACCTGCTTTGGCCAATGAAATGTGAATGGAAGTGAGAGAAACTTCTCTTCTGGCTCAGTGCCAAGATAGCTCTTCCTTTTGGAGCCAGAGATTATAACCTTACTCTTAATATATTTATTTTATTTTAAGCTCCGGGGGCATTGGGAACAAATAACTGATGATATTTCCCTCTTTTCCTTGGCTGCTAGGAAGCTCTGAGTCAAATTGCAGTCCATCTACAGCAAGCATATAAGACTTTATGGCACTTATTTTCAGTACTAATTTTTTCCTTGGTTTCATTTTATTTTTCCTATCATTATTTTTATCTGTTGTATTTTCATTATCCTGATTTTTTTATTTATTCTTTCACTTGTTGTAATATATAACCATAAGGAACCTTACATTCATTTTGAAATTGAGGGAGGAAAATTAAAATATAAGCAGCGTAACTTGTGAACATCAGTGACAGAACAAGCTCAAGCATTAGCGTAAGAAAATATCTGGCTTTCAATCCCAATTTGACCACTTAGTAGCTGTGTGAACTTGCTCAGTTTCTTCCCTTTTAGAAGTGAGGGTAAGGGGCTAATAATACCTTCCTTGAAACTTAGTGTTGAGGATTATATTGGGAAAAGTGCTTGGCCCTTAATGAGAGCTCTTACCAAAGTTTAGTTCCTTCCTTCCTCAACCCAAAATCCCTTGAGAAGCTATTTGCTCTTGAACTTGCTCAATCATGTTCCTGGGTGGCATGCAATGCACCCTGGTGAGCTCAGAAATATCTCCTGTTGAGGGAAGCAATTGCAGCTGCATCAGGAGAAACACCGTCAGGAGGAAGCTGGGGAGAAAGGGCTGGAGAGGAGGAAATGACCGCTGGCCAGTGCTCACTATGGAACTTAACCGAATGAGCTCATGTAAGCACAGTGGGAAAGAGAGGGCAGAAACTCTGGGCTGGCAGACACTGCTATGTGTCACAAGAGACGGTGCGGCTGCCTCTGAGGCTTCCTAAAGAAGAACCTCTGCTGTAAAGCAAGAGACGGGTTATACCAGTTAATATTTTAAAATATTATCCATATATGTAATTTTGTGTAGTGCCTAAGGTCTTGAGCAGGGCTTTTTAATCTCAGCACTGCTGACCTCTTGGGCCAGATAATTCTCTGTTGTGAGGGCTGTTCTATATATTGTAGGGTGGTTCAGTGTATCTCTGGCCTCTGCTTGTTAGATGCCAGTAGCCACCCCAACCCAGGTCATGATGATCAAAAATGCCTCCAGACATTGCCAAATGTCCCTTGGGGGGCAAAATTGCCACCCTCCTTCTGTGAGAACCACTGGTGTAGAGTAACAAAGCATTGTGGCATCATTCAGAATTTATTAAGCACGGGTCGAGTCTGGAGAGGCAAAAATGTTTAAGACATGGTCTCACTCCTCAAGCAACGCATGGCTCATGCTGCAGTAGGAGTGATGAACTGTGCACAGACATTAATAATTTGCCTCTGAGTGTGATCAGCACAGTAATAGAGAAATGCTTGAGTATAGCCTGGGCTCCACAGGGGAAGGGATGAGGTCGTCTGAGGGTAGAGGGGAGGGTGATGCTTTGGTGGAGTCTTGATCTGAAGCCACTGACCACCCTCCCCAAAGTGGACTGCCACCCACCCACTGAGTCTTTCTTCAGCCTTCTGGATGCATTCTTCATAGCAATGCCTACAATTTGAATTTTTTTTTTAAATTTTATTTGTCTACTTCCTTCACCAGGTTATAAACTCCCTAAGGACAAGGACTGCTTCTGTCTTGTCAACTCTAGAATCTCTGGCCCCTGGCACAGGGTACAGCCCAAATCAGGGACTTAATAACTGTTTAGAGAAGAAAAGAAATTAGAAAAGAAGGAGGGAAGAGAGGAGGAAAGGATGGAAGAAAAGAAGTAAAAAAATGAGGAAGGAAAGAAGGAAGGAAGGAGAGAAAAACTAGGCAGGTGGGGTGGAAAGAGCGTTCCAGGCAGGCAACAGTATGTGCAGAGGCCCAGAGAGGTCAGCAGAACTAGCTACATAATTTGCAGGGCCAAGTTCAAAATGAAAATGCAGGGCCCCTTGTTCAAATATTATTCAGAATTTCAAGACAGCTACAGCAGAGCATAAAACCAAATTCGGGCCCTTGTGTGATTGCACGGGGCACCTGCCTGTGAAGCCCTCCCTGGGCAATGAACGTTATGAGTTACCAGTTGTCAGTGGACCTTGTCTCTCTCAATCCACACGTTGGTCCGACGAGGTACTCAGTGTGACCTCCAGCAACCACACCATATTTTCTAACAGCTTAAGCGGGTTTCTCAGAAGAGAACAGAGCCTATCTAAGTATGTTCTTCCAAATTCGATGCTGATATTAAGAAATACTGTAGGGCAAGTTCTTTCGGCACAGGTTCCACAAAATGTTGCTTGGCAAAAGCTTGCTAAAACTCTCAGCAAGCCCCAAACAAAGCCACAGTGTGTGAAGTTCTGGATCAAAGCCTGCTAGCTGAAGGCAGAAAAGTGTACCAAGTTTCTACCAATGAAACTCATTCAGAGTCTAGTCAAGTCTCCCTCTCCTCTGTGCCTGGTGAACATAACAATTTGTTATCAGCCCACAGTGTGAGCTGCGGACAAATGCTCTCTGAGCCCGTCTTTGGTAAAACCTGTAATTTACAGGCTATCTTACA
This sequence comes from Lepilemur ruficaudatus, assembly GCA_963574885.1. NCBI lineage: Eukaryota > Metazoa > Chordata > Mammalia > Primates > Lepilemuridae > Lepilemur > Lepilemur ruficaudatus. The sequence goes on from CAUYRT010037568.1 coordinate 57,823, forward strand.
GGATAACTTTAATTAGGACTTACGTTATGTTTTACTTCCAGTTGTCATTACTAAGTCATTTGCTCAGAAACATCTAAATGGCACCTGCACCTGGGCAGTTTAGTGAGAAAAATTCTGGCTGGTTGTGTCCTTGTGTGTGATCTGAGTGGGCCTGAGTGCACGTGTGTGTGTGTTCATGCACACACAGCTTCTCAAGAGATTTGCACACATGCAAGTATGAAAGGTAATTACTTTCTCTACTTCGTCTTTGTTAAGCCTAGAAAAAGCTAGCAACCCAAGGGCCCTGGTAAAATACCTTTTCCATAGAATGTAACTTGATCTATAGGATTTCCTCCAGGAATAGAGAGGAAAAGGAAAGAGAGTCTCATTTACTAGGCATTTTCCTTTTACACGTCTGGCTCCCTCATGTACATGATTTCATGAACTCTTCACAAGAACCTAAAAGGGGGGTATCATGATAGTTAATTTTCTGTGTCAACTTGACTGGGCCACAGGATGCCCAGATTGCTGCTTAGACATTATTTCAAGGTGTGTGTGTCAGTGAGAGTGTGTTGAGAAGAGACTAGCATTTGAATTGGTAGACTGAGTAAAGAAGATCACCCTCCCCGGTGTGGGCAAACATCATCCAATCCACGGAGGGCCTGAATAGAACACAAATACAGAGAAAGACTGGATTCGCTCCCTCTCTTCCTGGCTGCTTGAGCTGGAACTTGGAACCCCTGCCCTCAGTGCTCCTGATCCTCAGGCCTTGAGACTGGAACTGGAATCTACACCATAGACTCTCAAGCTCTCAGGCCCTCAGACTACACCACCAGCTTCCCTGTCTCTCTTACAGACAGCAGATCCCAGGACTTCAGCCTCCATAATCATGTGAGTCAATTCCTTATAAATCTCTTTCTAAAGACAGACAGATAGATAGATAGATAGATAATTTAATACCACATCAGGATTATAATATAACCAGGAATCTGTACTCTAAAACCCATATACTTTCCATGAAACCACACTCCTTCTCAAAGAGAGTAAAAAAGGGATAAAAGAAAAATGGAGAGTTATTTTCCTTTCCTTGGGGATAAAAAAGCACACTTGAAACTGCCCCGTTGCTTGGGAATTAGCCTATACTCAACTGCCTGCTTTACTGACCATTAAAATACCCTCTTCTTCTACCTATTCAACCCAGAGTCAATAGACAATCAGGCAGGCATTGTGGCTGTTATAACCTATAGTGCTGGAAAGTTCAAAAGAATAATAGTTTGGATTGTGTATGATTTAAGAAGATCTTTCACTACTTCCTGCTGTTAGGAATGGCTAGAAAGACATTTCCACCACTTTCAGAAAGCTATTGACTCCCCACTGGCCACCAATTCTTGAGACAAGAGTGTGTGTGCGGAGGTAGCTTGGGGGATCCACTCTCAAGACAGCACACTCACGTGGCTGGGTGTAGGTTGGTGCCAGCCGTCAGCTGGGGCTCAGCTGGGGCTGTGTACTGGGAGCCGTGTTTCTCCTCCGCGTGGATTTACCATGAATTATTTGGGTTTCTTCACAGCTGGGTTCTACGAGTGAGTATCCCAGGAACTCCAGGGGGAAGCTGTATGGTCTTTTATGACCTAGCCCCAGAAGCCACATAGTATCACTTCCATCATAGTCACAAGCCCATCTAGATACAAGCAGAGGGAACATTGAGCCCACGTCTTGATGGAAGGAATATCAACCGGCACTATAAAAGGAGCTGATGGGATGAGAGCCCTTGTTGAGCCCATTTGGGGAAAGTATTAATACAACGTGCCCCAACAAGAGTTGTTATCAAGATTTAAAACTAGGCCGGGTGTGGTGCCTCATGCCTGTAACCCTAGCACTCTGGGAGGCTGAGGTAGGAGGATCACTTGAGGTCAGGAGTTTGAGACCAGCCTGAGCAAGAGTGAAACCCTCTCTCTACTAAAAATAGAAAAAATTAACACCTGTAGTCCCAACTCCTTGGGAAGCTAAAGCAGGAAGATGGCTTGAGCCCAGAAGTTTGAGGTTGCTGTGAGCTAGGCTGAGCACATGGCACTCTAGCCCAGGTGACAGAGTGAGACTGTGTCTCAAAAAAAAAAAAAAAGATTTACAACTAAATGAATAATATGTGTTTAGATGCCTGGTAGGCTACCTGACACATAGCATACACTCAATTGGTAGTGACTGGTTTACACAAGGGCACGGAATCAAGGGTAATCAGTCTCAGCAGAGGCCTTCGGTAGGTGTTCTGGGACTGATTTTCCAATGACCTATTTTGCGGTTATCTGGATCACCCTTTTTCTCACCTCACAAGAATAGTGAAGAGTGTGTCTGTCCTGACATTTTGCTTTGCCAATTATCCTCCTCTTTCACCAGTTCATAAGCCACATATTTGGTCAATCGTGAGAATCGCCAGAGGCAGGCAACCTTATGTGGCATTGTTCAGCCACATGGCATTTGTCTCATGGCTGGGTCTATCCAAACTGCCCTGTATTGCTTGGCCCCAACACAGCTTATCTACAGTGTATGAAAGAGGATGTTAGCGATAAGACAGGATGTGAACCTGACCTACTGTCAGTCACGCAGGGTGTTTGGCATGGAGTATTCTGGAGCTGCTCGGTCCCAGCTGCAGAGATGCCCATGGAGAAGCAGAACTTGCCCCTGTCCAAGTGGGTTGGGGCTGGAAAGAACCGTCAAAAGAGGCCCAGATGATGGATGGAACTTGCCCAAGGTCCTAGAGCAAGCTGATGTCAGAGTCATAGATTAGAGCAAGGTTTTTCAACCTCATCACTACTGACATTTTAGACCACACAATTCTTTGTCCTGGGGGGCAGGGCTGTCCTGTGCATTGTAAAATGGTTAGAAGCATTCCTGGCTTCTACTCACCAAATGCCAGTGGCATCACCCCCCCCCCTCATTTGTGACGACCAAAAATGCCTCTATTGCCAACTATTCCCTGAGGGATCAAAATTACCCCCAATAGAGAACCACTGTACTAAAATTCAGGTCATCTAGCTGCCTGTGAATCAATCCAGCTAAAACATAACTTTGACAAGTGCCAAGTTGATTTATAAAGACTAATTTAGGAGCTGAACTAGTAGGGCTTTTGCTATAGCAAGAAAACACATCAAAAAAAGGCAAATCTAGAATGTAGGGCATTCTATGAGATAACAGGCCTGATTTCCTCAAAAAATCAAAGTTGTGAAAGAAAGGAGGTGGGGATGGGATGACTCTCACAGATTAAAAGAGACTCGTGACCTTGTCCTTGATCAGATGTGGTTTTAGGAAAACATAGCTATAAAATATATTGGAAGGACAGTTGGAAAAATTTAATTATGCTATTATTGTTTAATTTTTTAAATGGATATGGTATTGTAGTTAAGGGAATGTTCTTGTTTGGGGGAGATGCATGTTGAAACATTTATGGGTAAAAGAAAAGTTAAAATCTGTAACCTACTCAGAAATGGCTCAGCCATAAAAATAAGGGAATATGGAAAAATTTTAATAATTGATGAATCTACATGCTAGATCTGTACTATTCCTATTTAATTTTCTGTATGTTTGAAATGTGTTAATTAAAATTGTGAAAAAATAAAGGTAAAAATAAAAGAAAAAATGCAGTCTCCTGATGTTCACAAAGATGTTCATTGTAGCATTAGGCAAAATAGAAAAAAATCAGAGGCAAGTTAACTATTTATCCCCAAGCAATGTTAATTACATTGTGATATTCTAGATGATGTAGAATACCATGCAACATTTACAAAGAGAAAGATACAACATTTTCTCTGGTGATAAGCCTTAATTTGCCCACAGAAAGGAAAATATTTTGACTCAATAATGACTGTTGAGAGTCTCCCTCATTCTGGAACTTCAGTTCTCATGATGACAGCCTATGACCCAGCGACTCTCAGATTAATTCTCAGAGTGGCGGTCGTGGTGCAGTAGCCATGTGGATATCTAGCCAGGATGAGACTGCCGGACGCAGTTGTAAATCTCAGTCCAGTAGTGATCTGCCCTACGAGAAATACAACCATCTTCATTTTCTTAAAATTGACTTTGCATTTTAAGCTTCCATTCCACTGGGATGGTAAGGACTCCACCTCTAGTAATTTGGCATTTCCATTTTATCAGGGTCTGTAGCTAACTCCTGGAGGAGACTTTGGGTTAAACCTTCTGAAATGGCCAATATTTTTAACCTTCCAAAACTTCAATTTTTTATAGTTCAAAGTAAAGCATAGGACCATATTCATTTGCATGGGGATGGGGAAGGGACCGGGAGAGGGAAGAATGAGATAGATCTAGGTATCCTAATACGGATGGCTTTCCAAGCATATTTATTGTTGAGAATATGAATTTTTTTAGTGAAAATAGATAAATTGCAGACCACTGACTAAAAATAGCACTATAATAATATAATAAAAACATACACATGGAGCTAGGCTATACATTTTCCTGAGTATATGTGTGTATACAATATGTACATGTGTTACACACAGGTATATATATATTATATTAAAAATGGCAGGAACCACACCATCTAAATGGGTCATAGTGGCTGCCTTTGGGGAAGTCAGAGATCTATAGTGAATGCTATGGTGCACTGCTCACATTAACTTTTCTTTGTTTTTCTTTGTTTCTTTTATTTATTATTACTTCCTGATATTGTGAGGGTACAAACATTTTGGTTACATTTTATATCATTGCTTCTCCCTAGCAGGAGTTAGAGGCCTGCCCTTCCCCCCAACAATGCTCACCATGTCCTATAGCTGTGAGTTTACCCCCCAACCCCCATCCCTGGAGAATATTACTACCATGTGAGCACCATTCACATTAGCTTTTCATGACCAAGACATTCCTCGCCCCAGCTGCCAGAGTCCTCCTTGCTGCCTTTCTTTTTGAGCTTCCTCCCCCAAACCTATGCCCCTTCCCCAGAGGCAGCCTACACCCTCAACTGTGAACCTCTCTGAAAGACCACGTCAGCTTCAGCGCTCCCTGCCGGGTTGGCTAGAACCTCTGTGGCCCACGTTATTCCCATGATGCTGCCCCATAAACCCCCTGTGTGCACATCTGCATCTTAGAATTTGTTTCCCAGGAGCCTGAAATGCAACCTGATTACTCTAGGGGAAGAGTAATTGCGAAGTTTCTTTTTTTTTTTTTTTAAGAGAATGCTTTATGAATCACTTGTAATAATTAAAGTTATATATATTATATACATACATAAACGTGTGTATATATGTATATGTGCATATATATTCTCCATAACCTGACCACTTCTTACCAACTCCACCAGCACCCTCCCTGGTCCAAGCTTAGATTCCTGCATTACTGCTTTCACCTTTGACCTCTGATAGCCCCATTCACACAGCGGCCAGCAGTACCCTTTTAAAAGCTAAGTCACAGCATATGATTCCTTACTCACAACCATTTGATGGCTTGCATCTTACATAATGCAGTCTCTTGCTTAACATCATCCTCCAGACTCTACACACTGTGCTACATCACTCCCTGATGTCAGCTCCTGCTCCTCTCTCACCTGGTCATTCTGTACCACTCCCACCAGCATCCTTGCTGTTCCAGCCAGCTAGGTGAGCTCCCACCTTGGGGCTTTTGTACTTGCTCTTCCTTCTGCATGAAATATTCCTACCCCATATTTACATGACTCACTACCTCACCTCCCTTGAGACTTTAAATAATGTTAACTTCTCTGTAAGGTCTTCCTCCATCTCCCTATTTAAATTTGCAAGATTTCTCTCTTAGTTTATCAAGGATGCTGTAACAAAGTACCACAAACTGGATTGCTTAGACCAATGGTCCCCAACATTTTTTGGCACCATGGACCGGTTTCATGGAATACAATTTTTCCACGGACCGGGGGTGGGGGTGATTTCGGGATGATTCAAGTGCATTACATTTATTGTGCTGTCAAACCTCTCTGCCAATGAAAATATGTATTTGAAGCTGCTCCTGAGTGCTAGGATCACTGCCTCAGCTCCACCTCAGATCAGCAGGCATTAGATTCTCATAAGGAGAACCCAACCTAGATCCTTCACATGTGCAGTGTACGGTAGTGTTCACACCCCTATGAGGATCTAACACTGCAGCTGATCTGACAGGCAGTGGAGCTCAGGTGGTGATGTAAGCAATGAGGAGTGGCTGTAAATAAAGATGAAGCTTGGCTGGGCGCGGTGGCTCACACCCATAATCCTAGCACTCTGGGAGGCTGAGGTGGGTCAGGAGTTCGAAACCAGCCTAAGCAAGAGCGAGACCCCATCTCTACTAAAAATACAAAGAAATTAATTGGCCAACTAAAAATATATAGAAAAAATTAGCCAGGCATGGTGGCGCATGCCTGTAGTCCCAGCTGCTTGGGAGGCTGAGGCAGAAGGATTGCTTGAGCCCAGGAGTTTGAGGTTGCTGTGAGCGAGGTTGATGGCACTCTAGCCCGGGCAACAAAGTGAGACTCTGTCTCAAAAAAAATAAATAAATAAAAATGAAGCTTCTCTGGCTCGCCACCACTCACCTCCCACTGTGCAGCCTGATTCCTAACAGGCCATGGACCAGTACTGGTGTACAGCCCAGGAGTTAGGGACTGCAGGCTTAGACAACAGACATTTATTCTGTCGCAGTTCTGGAGGTTAGAAGTCCAAGATCAAGGTTTCGGCAGGATCGTGATCTCTTGAACGCTGTGAAGGAGAATCCACTCCATGCTTTTTCTTAGCTTTTGATGTTTGCTGGCTGGTAGCCAGCTTGTAGCTGCATCAGCCCTATCTCTGTCTTCGTGTTCACAAGATCTTGTCCTTGTGTGCATGTCTGTGGCCAAATTTCCCCTTTTTAAAAAGACACCAGTTATATTGGATTAGGGCACATTCTACTCCAGTGTGACTTCATCTTAACCAATTACACCTGTGATGACCCTGTTTCTACATAAGGTCATATTTGGAGGAACTGGGGGTTAGAATTTCAATGTAGGAGTTTTGAGCACATGATTTAACCCATAACAACCCCTTACTCTGTGTTTTCTCTGTACTATTCATCACCTACTAAGAGGTAACTTTCTTATTTACTTTATTGTGTGCCTTCTGCCATAGAATGTGTAAGTTTTAGAAGGCAAGAATGTTGATCTGTTTTGTTCATTGCTTCATCCTCAGTGCTGAGAACTGTGCCTGGTACATAGTAGTTGCTCAATATGTATTTGTTGAATGAACCCAAAGAAAGAAAAGTCAATTTCTCACCTTGCTCTTTACAGCTGTTGACACATTGCTGAGGCTCAGTGCTAAACAGATCCACAGACTCACAAACTATTAGAGTTTTAAAGATCTCCAGGGATCACACTATGCAGTTCTCCCATTTCACAGATGAGAAAATGAGACCCTGATGGACAAACATTGAATTCAATAACATAGGAGGAGCAGAAACCAGATGTCCCTTTCCTAGCACTCTAACCACAACTGCTGTCTTTAGTACGTGTAATTTTCCCAGAAGCCAGGAAATTCAGTGATGACAATTTAAAAGCAAACAGCTTCTTTGTGTTTGACCAATGACAGATGTACGCATGGTTCTGTTTGCCTTAGATAAACTTAGAGTTGATCAAAACATCAAGACTTCATACTTGACGGGCCAGTCCAACCAGCTTATGATATTCAGGATAGATGTCAGCGCATTAAAAAAGGTGATAGAACAACCCCATTAATCTTGGCCATTTATAAAGAAACGCTCCTGTTTGGGAGAACCTGTGCTTCAGGTTCTGGACCCAGAATTGCTCAATCTGGACCTCACAATGGAACAAAAGCTTAGAAGATCTTCCATCTGGTTTGGATTACCTGCAAGCTGGGAAATGAAGCATTGTTCCCTAGTTAGAGCTGGAAACACTTAGCACAGTCCCTGGTACCTAGCAGGCTCTCAAAAGACACCAGCTGAATCTAAACTAAAAAAAAAAAAACTTTAAAAATGTTTTGTCTCATTTTCCTTATAATGTAGTGGTTATAATTATGGACTCTGGAACTAGCTGAGCGACCTTGAACAAACCACTGAAGCTTTTGGTACCTCAGTTTCCTCTTCTATAAAATGGGGCTCATAATAGTGTTTGCCTCATGGGTTGTTGTGATAATTCCATGTGGTAACCCACAAAAAGCACTTAAACCAGTGTCTGGACATAACGAGCTCTGTGTAAGTTTTGCTATAGTGTCACCCTTAGTTCACCATTTATTTATTCAACCATCATTGCTAAAGAACTAGTTTGGTTTCTAAGCTCTGTGCTGGCTATTGGGGATACAAAAACGCAAAGACATGGTTCCTATGCTTCTAAGTCCAATAGCTACAGCAGATACTGTTAATCAAGAATCCACAGACCATTGAATTTGTGAGCACATGTTCGTGTTGTTTTTCCAAATTGGAGGACTCATACTCTATTTTTTGCTCAAAGGGATCAGTGACTACTCAAACAGACTTTTTAAAGACTGGTTAAGGACCACCATTGGTATAAATAAAAGCAAAACATTCTACAGGCAAGCCTAACACAATGTGGCAGCTGCTATACTGGAGGTCTGTCCAAGTCACAAGGACAACTTAAAGGTCAAAAGCCTGCCTGCAGATATCTCATCTGGCCTCATGTAGGAGGCGGTCATCTTAGACATATGACGGCTTCTTGCTGTGTTCACTGAAGAATCAAGAGCTTCAGGCATACATGGAGACGGTGGGAGAAATGGGAGTGGGAATGTAATGACTCCCAGACCCATTTTTGCTCTGATTTCTGGAAAAAGAAACAAATTCACAAAGAAACATGAAACCCCCATTCTGAGCAATGATTTGACTTATTGATTGGGATTTATGATTTGACTCTTAATAGAGGGGCAAGGGAAAAAAAATGCACATTAGGATTGTACCACTGCACTCCAGCTTGGGTGACAAAGTAAGACCCTTTCTCCAGGAGGAAAAAAAGTCAGAAGAAGAGAGTTAGATGGGTGTCGGATGGAGTGGATTGGAATATGTGCCAGAGACCACTAGCTGTGTGTCAAGTCCTTGCTCTCTGGGCACACAGTATGTCACTGAGTTCTGGCAGAAGCACTGTGGGTGAATGTGATGGGAACCACTTCCAGGTCTGGCCCATAAGCCCCCACCCCACCCTCGTGTCCCTTCTCCAAGTGCCACATATTGAAGATGCAGAGTTGTTATCAGCCGAGAGCTCTGGGTGACTGCATGGAAGGGCTGCCCCACCACCTGAGCACTGGGACCAGCCAGACATCAGCTAAAACAGTGAAAATAGATTCATTCAATAACTATTGAGCTTGGGAAAGAGCTGAGCTCCATTCCAATCCATGCTGAGGTGACAGGACATTTTAAAGGGAGAATGAGAGAGGGGGAGGAAGGGCAGGGGCTTGAGATAAGTGAGGGAAGTGGGAACTTACAAAAAGCAGCAAGTGGGGAGGGGTGAGTCCATGCGACTGAGACTAAGATGTGGGGTCCTTATCTTCAGGGGTTGGCTGGAGCAAGCAGTAAATTCTTGTGCCAGCCTTGAGTTTTCTAGGTAAGTACTTTAAGGCGGGGCTAGGGTCACCCTAGAGATGCGCCCTTGTGCTGTTAGAAACCATGTTAGTGTTTGTTCAAGTCTTTATGGGCTGAGGTTAAGGCCTAAGTCCTTTTCTGAGGACTCAGAAAAGCCTGGCTAGAGATTGGTCAAGGAGAGAATCTTTGTTATTGCTTCCACTGGTTTTTTTCTATTAGTTCACACATGAAACCCAGGAAACACTGACAGATGGGTACAAACCAAGTGGTTAAGTACTAGCAATTCTTAACAAATGTTTATTAAGAGCTTACTATGTGCCAAACACGGTACCACACCTACACGCACAAATCCTCATTTCATCCTCTGTGTAACCGTGTGGAATGGATGCTACTATTCTCTTTTTTAAAATATATGTAAACATAAGCGAGCCAAAGCTCTGTGTGGTCAGTAACTTATGTATGATCATGTGCCTAGAGAGTGGCAGAAGCAGATTGGAACCTGATCATTTTGGCTCCAAATTTAGTGCTGTGACCACACAGCATCGATTTCTTGTGTTCACCAAATCTGGAAAGAGACAAAGGTGCCAGGTAACCCGGTTTGACCTAAGACCCAAGTGCAAAAACCTAAGACATTGTAAGAAAAAGATTTTACTTCTCCAGGGCCACTTGGGGCTGAGGACCACTGAGTATAGATCAAGTGTAGAGGAGCCAAGGGCAGGACGATGGTGACCCTAAGAATCAGAGCTGGACAAGCAGCCAGGGAAACTCAGGGGGAACTGGCAACATATGCCGAGAAGGGACCGGTTAATGTTTAATCATGGGAGAGTTGTAAGAGTCACACAAGATCATTCATCTAACTTCCCTTAACTGAGTACATTGGAGTACCCCTAATTTCTCCCCAAACAGAGAAGTAATATCTATGCCTTCAAATGGGTTGAGGCCCAGTGGACAGGGTAAAAAGTATTAGTCCATCCAGAAAAATGAGGAAGTTTTAATACTCTGGAGACACAGGCAGTAGAGGACAGAGACACTGGGAGGTAAGAAACCTAGTTTTAGTCCTGGCTTGGACTGCAACTGGCTGTGTGACTTTGGGCATATCAATTTCACTTCTCAGAGACCATGAACAAATATAGAGGGTTGGGTTGGGAACTTTCTGAGTTTTCTTTTAGCTCTGACAGTCAGGTTATCAGTAGTAGCTCATCTAGGCCAGGTGCCGTGGAGGCAGATCTCTCCATTACGTGTTTTCTCTCCTCCAGCAGGAAAAGTAAAGCATACATGTGGCCTTTTTTCTGTAAAAATGCTGCAACTCATTCGGAGTCACAAAACTGCCTACTATGAGAGCTAGAAATGATCATCTCACTTTACTAATGGCGCAAAGCTGTGAACTAGGAAAGCTGGAATGAGGACCTTGCTTTTTGATGCTGAATACAGGGCTTATTCCACAGCAACCTGTGGCCTAAATACTGGAGAAAGAATAGAAGGGAATGAACATTTACTAAACACTTACCAGATGTCAGAATCCACCTTGGTTCTATACTAAGTCTATGAATACTTAACGAGCTTTATTGAGTACCTGCTATGTGCAAGGCCCTGGAGATACAGAGATGAACAAGACAAATAAGATCTCTTTTTTTTGGAGTTCACATTCCAGTGAGAATGATGGGGATAGCCAATAAGCCACAGATAAATAAATAAGAAAATATCCAGTAGTACTAATCAAGAAAATATCGGCCTAGCACTCTGGGAGGCTGAGGCTGGAGATTACTTGAGGCCAAGAGTTAGAGACCAGCCTGAGCAAAAGTGAGACCCCCATCTTTATTAAAAATAGAAAATTAGCTGGGCATAGCAGCATGCACCTGTAGTCACAGCTACTCAGGAGGCTGAGGCAGGAAGACTGCTTGAGCCCAGGAGTTTGAGGTTGCTGTGAGCTATAATGATGCCACTCCACTCTAACCGGACAACAGAGCAAGACCCTGTGTCAAAAAAAAAAAAAGTAAGAAAGAAAGAAAATCTCAATATATGCTATTGAGAAAATAAAAGTGCATACAGGCTGGGCAACTATAGTACTGGAGATTGACAGAGTTAACCTCCCTGAAATTATCTTACCTTATCTCTGCAAACATGGTGTGAAGTGGGTTTTATTACCTTCTTTGTTCAGATGAGAAAACTGAGACTCTGACTTGCCCAGATCAGATAAGTGGTGAAAGATCATTGCAGATCTTAATTCAGTGCTCTCTGGCACAAAACCCATGCTTGCTTCACAATATCCTGAATCAAATTTTTTTCTAAATGAAAATATGTTTGTAGAGTACATACGTATATGTACTTACTATAACTGATAGAGATGAGGTGCTTGATTAAACTAATTTTTTTTCCTTGCAATCATTCTCATTTATTGGGGTCATCTTCAGTGTCTCAAACCCAATGTCTCCTTTGAAGAAATCTCATTCATGTCAAAGGTACTTGGCTTGGCCTATAGGTAGAGGCTGCAGATATAAAACAGAAATTTCTCTATTCTGTGACCTTGCTAACTTGGGTGTTAGGGAATGGAGCCTACAACTTGGGACTAAGGAGCACTACACTCTAACCACGTACTGATGGAATTCAGCCACAGATCTCCCTAAGTTCTCCTGAACTGGCAGGTGGAGCTAGGCAAATGGCTTTCCATCACAGACTTCTGAATAATAATATTCAGATTGTTTGTAAGATTTGCTATATAATTGTGCATTTCATATTCCAAAGTACTGGTGAGGTTACTGTTTTCTCTTAAAAGGAAAGTTCCAGCATTCTATAATCTAATAAAGCTACATTTTGGATGGATTAAGAAATTCATAAGTAAAAAATAACAATAATAAGCTAGAAGAAAACTAAACAACTAGGAAAAAAATCAGGTTTTCCACTTAAGATGCTCTTAAAACAATAGAACCTCAATATACACTGGCCAAGGCAGACTCTGCACCTGGGTTGACACAACCCCAGTTCCCCATCCCTTCCTCCTCAGCCACCTTTGCTACAGAGGTTGGAAAAATCCAGTACTTGTTATCCCAGGTTTACTTGCAGCCAGCAGCGGCCACATGACAGCTCTAGCCAATGAAGCTCAGTGTCTACCAAGGGCTGGTGGGAAGACTTTTGGTAAAAGGGTCAGACTTGGCTGAGACTGCTTCTTTTACTTATTCCTTCTTTAATTACAAATACGATGCCTAAGGCTGCAACAGCCACCTGTAGCTACAGGGAAAAGGCCAAGAGTATGTTTCTCTGACAATACTGAACTACTAAATCAGTATCTATTAGTTTCTAGACTACTGGTTATTGAGAAATGTATATCTTTATTTGTTTAAACCACTTTTAGTGGGATTTTCTGTTGCCTACATCCAAAGGCACTCCGAAGGGTAACCACTGTCTTAAACAACAACAACTAAGTATTGCCTTTTACATAAGAAGAGGAGAAATGATCTCTTCTTTTGTCTCTCACTTAGGATTGTTGAAGTTTTCCCAACTGCTCACCAGTCGCCTTGTTCTCAGGTGCTATTGGCCAGAATTAGATTAGCCAGTTCATCCTGAATTGATTGGTAGCAAGGGAAATAGAATTTCATGCTAGGCTTAGACTGATCACTGGGTGGAATGAATATTGGAGTGTCAACCAGAGCATGCCCTACAGTCAGTAAATATGATCACAAGAAGAATAATGACTTTTGAATATAAAAACAATAGAAATAAATTAAAAAAATTAAAGAACCGACAGATATGAGCTCATTGGAATTAAAGCCTATTTATAAAGCCACTCATTATAAACAAAAGGAAAAAGCAAATAAGACATTAGGGAGATATATTTGCAATTTATATGGCAAATAAAGTGTTAATACTCCATAAATCACTTCTGAGAATTTACGCTAAGGAAATTATTAAGGACATAAGCAAAGATTTAGTCACAAAAATGTTTGTAGCGGTAGTATATTTAATCATGAAAATTTGCAAGCAAGAGGAATTTCTAGCAATAAGGTATCAATTAAGTAAAATATACAAACTTACGATGGAATGCTATGGGACTATTAAAAAATAATGTTACAGAAATGTGTGTACTGTCATGGAAAGTTGATTGTGATATATTAATAAGTGACAAAAGCAGAACACAATGCATATGGTTTAATTTTATCAATAGTCTTAAACTGTGATAGCTCATTTAATTCCACCTAACCTGTGAAGAAAGTATGTTAGTCTCCATTTTACTGATTACAGACAGACTTTGTTAATCATTAAAAAATCATCAGACAATCCCAAATTGATAGAAGTTTTACAAAATGCCTTACCAGTAGCCTTCAACTCTGTCAAAAGTCATGAAAACCAAGAAAAGTCTGAGAAACGATCCCAGACCAGAAGAGACAAAGGAGACACGATGATTAATGTAATGTGGTATTGTAGATGGGATCCTAGAACAGAAATTGACATTGATAGAAAAACTGGTAAAATCCAAATAAAGGCTGGAGTTTAGTTAGTAGTAATGGACCAATGTTGACTTCTCAGCTTTGACAAATGTACCATGGACACGTAAGATCTTAACGATAGTGAGATCTGTGTGAGGAGTATTATGGGGACTCTCTCTATATACTATCTTTGCAACATCTCTGTAAATCTAAAATTATTCCAAAATAAAAATTTTATTTAAAAAAATCTGAACAGTGTGAGGATTCCTGAATAATAATCCTGAAACTGAATTGTCATATGATTTAGCAGTTCCACTTCTGGGGTATTTACTCAAAAGAATTGAAAACAGGATCTCAAAAAGATATTATCTGAGGCCGGGCGCAGTGGTTCACGCCTTTAATCCTAGCACTCTAGGAGGCCAACGCGGGCGGATCATTTGAACTCAGGAGTTCGAGACCAGCCTGAGCAAGAGTGAGACCCCATCTCTACCAAAAATAGAAAGAAATCAATTGGCCAACTAAAAATATATAGAAAAAATTAGCCGGGCATGGTGGCACATGCCTGTAGTCCCAGCTACTTGGGAGGTTGAGGCAGAAGAATTGCTTGAGCCCAGGAGTTTCAGGTTGCTGTGAGCTAGGCTGAGCCACGGCACTCTAGCCAGGGCAGAGTAAGACTCTGTCTCAAAAAAAAAAAAAAAAAAAAAAAGATATTATCTGTACACCCATGTTTATAGCAGCATTATTCACAATACCCAAAATGTGAAATCAACCCAATCCTCCACGGACAGATGAATAAACAAACAAAATGTGAGCTGGTTGTGATGGTGCTTGTCTTTAGTCCCAGCTACTGGGGAGGCTTACGTGAGAGGATCACTTGAACCCAAGAGTTCGAGTCCAGCCTGGGCAACATAGTAAGACCCCCATCTCTAAAATAATAAATTAAAAAAATTTATGGAATATACTCATAATGGATGGTTATTCAGCCTTGAAAAGGAAGGAAATTCTGACACATGCCATACACTTGGAGGACATTACGCTAAGTGAAACTAGCCAGTCACAGAAAGACAAATACTACATGATTCTACTTACGTAAGGTAGTTAAAGAGTAGTCAAATTCATATAGGCAGAAAGTAGAGTGATAGTTGCCAGAGGCTGGAGGTGGGGGGCGGGATAGGGAATTATTGTTTAACAGGTACTGAGTTGCAGTTTTGCAAGAGGAAAAGAGTTCTCTGAAGATGGATGGTGGTGATGGTTTTGTGAATGTACTTAATGCCATTGAATGTAAATGGCACTTAAAATGGTAAATTTTACATTATGTATATTTTACCACAATTTTTTAAATAAATTTTTAAAATTTGAGGTTTTGATTAAATAATTCACTCTGAATGATGTGGTTCAAACTAAGGTGTCTGGCATCAAAGCAGATGTTCTTTCCTGCACCCCACATTGGGATGGGGAGAGAGTAAGGACGATCAGGGTGGTTTCCGGGAGGTGTTCGTTCATTCAGAGCTGGCTTTCTTTGTCTCCACTGCCTGAAATACAACCGTTCTTGGCTTCATGTCACCTTGGGGGGGGGGGGCAGCTGTGCTGTAGAGGACCCAGGCGACTTGTTATCAAGCCCTGGTTCTGCCACTTGCTGGTTGTTTGCGTAGCCAAGACTTCTCTGTGCCTCAGCTCGCTGGCCTGACTTCATGACAAAGTCTCTGTCCAAGGGCTGTTCAGAGGCTGAAGAGGAAGGGGAGGCTTACTCAGTAATAACTGGAAACTGCCAGGCAGGGCTAGAGCCAGCATGACCACAAGTCCTGGGAGAGAAGGAGACACACGCAGTCTCTGTGAGTCTTCTGTGAGTGTCCCTAGAGTCTTCTGTGAAGTGCTCATGGAAGAGGAGAGACTGGGGCTGAGCCACAAAAGTCAGAGCACCTTAAAGAAGGACACTCTAGGATAAAAGAAAAAGCTGATGAGGAGGGATATTTAGATACTTTGTGGTTAGTGGGGAAGAGAGAAACCTGCGTGTTCATAAGCTAAACGCAGACAAGCCTATTTATTAATAGAGAAAGAACTGAATTCAGAGGGACCAGTTAGGCTTTGCAGAATCCAGAAGGAAGAGATGGAGCCTGTTCCAGAACAATGACTGTGAACGTGAAGAAGGGTGGGTGGGAAACCTATATGACCTGATCACTGGATGGACGCTGGGAAGAGGAGAATGCAGAGGTATGCAGCCTCAGCAAGTGCTGGGGCCTGTCCTAACTGCTCTTGAGGCCTGTGAGGTGTGGCATAAAGGAAAGGGCTAAACTTCAAATCATAGATTTACAGAGAACATGCTGAAGACAGGCAGCCTCTGCCTCTTTCTGACCCATAAATATTCATTCCTCAGAGTTCGATACTTGGTCCTGTCATCTAAAATATATTCCCTGCCTGGGTATGCTCATTATTGCCAAAGCATCGATCACAATTCTATATTCTGATGACTGCTAAATTTAAGTCTTCAGCTGAGACGCCTCCCATGAATGAGGAACACCTGTAGCCACTTGCTTGCTGTTTTGTTAAACTCTGCTAGTCTGCAGTCACGGGCATTCCATTCCCCACCCATATCTGCAGGCTTTCCCTTTGTTTCCCACTCATATGAACAGTACCACCGACCTCTAGTTGCCGAAACCAAAAACCTGGCAATCATCCTGGATTCCTGCCTCCCTCTCCTCTAGACGTGCTTATCTGGTAGGTTTGTTCTCCTAAATGTTCTCTGCATCCAACTCTTTTTCTGCCTTTCTAAGGGGACCACTCTGGAATTCAAGTTTCAACTCAGGCCCCACCTCCCCTGGGGAGCCGTCTCAGCCTTTGCCAAATGGATGCCTCTCTTTGTGCTTTCACCATGCCTGGCACCTACCCCTCTCGTTGTGTTCTCCAAAGATCCAGGGTGTCCACTCATTCATTCGCTCATTGGTTCTACACATATTTACTGAGCTGGGGCTGGAGATACAATGGCCAGCTAAAGACATGTGATTCCCAATCCAACAGAAAATGATGACTGCAGCTGTTTGCCTGTCTGACTCAATAAGCCTTTGTGGAATGATTGATAATCTTGTTTTCATGGGCCTCCAGGCCTTTACCCTTGCTGTTCACTCTTCCTGGAACACTCTCCAGTCTCCATGGCTAGCTGCATCTTGCTGTTCAGATTATCTAGAGTCGATTCTCTTCTCGCCCCATCCCTCTCTAGCTCTCCATTGAGATTTACTGTCTCAGTAGCATGAATCACCGTTGAGATTACCTTGCATATTTGCTTATTTGTCTGCCTCTTCTCACTGCAATGTGAGCCTCACAGGAGCAGGGATCTTGCCTGTCCATTGCTCACTTAGTCCTGAGAACTAGCACCGTGCCTGGCACATAAGAGAAGTTGGATAATGTTTGATAAAGGAATGAATGGGTTTTGTAGATAAGGAAGCAGATGTAGAGAAGGGTAGAACTGGCATTGAGCATGAAATTATTTAATTATAGGTCCAATGCTAAACAACCGTGGGAAGGAAATTACAGAATGGAGGGTGGCCATTTAAAGACAATAATGCAATTAACAAATATAGTAAGTGACGTAAAGGGAGATGCAAGAAAATGTGCTACTGCCATAGCAAAAAGTTCCCTGCACTCTAAAACAAAGGGGTCTCCAAATAAAACACCATTACTTTACTATTTTCTTGTTTATCATCATCTCTTTCCTGAATCTTTGTAGGATTATTTAGGAAACAATACTTCTCATGTGGTGAAGAAATATTTAAATCTTAATTTTTTATCTTTATGTTAACTTTTCTTCTACTAAAAGAAAATTAAGTGTTTTAAATTTAAAAATATTAATAGCAACTATGAGGTATTAACATTTTAAAATAAATTTACTTTTCCTATCTGTCAACTCTGCATCCATTAATACAGCTACATCAATAACTACATCTGTGTATCTATACTTACGTATGTGCCTAAAAAGATGTCTAGGCTTTATTTATTTATTTTCATGAAAATTATTTCTGCCTGGTAAAATTTGTTTTTCTTTTCTGTATTTTTCTGGGAAGTTTTAATTTTTTACGATGTATACATATTGTATCACCTTTGCAATAAGAGAAGTGACTTTAAAAAAAATTGGACTCAGATATACCACAATATTCATTTTGGATGGTAGGCGTGTTGAAACACTATTTTCTTCTTTGTATTTTTACTGAAAAAAAATTTTTGTTAATTCTGAAAAAGGAATTTTAAAAAGGGAAAAATGTGTATCTAAGATTAGTGCCGCAGAGTTAGAGACCCAGAGCACACAAGCAAAGTCAAGGTCAAAGTTGAGTGAGCCCTGGGTGAAGGAGTCTTCTCATCCAGGGGAGATTTTCAGCACAGACAGTTAATAGGAAGGATCCCGCATTATTTGCCAGGGACTCCCTCCTAATCAGGGAACTGAGCTGCAATTGCCATCAGCAGATGGGCCTCTCCTGGCCCGCCTGCATCCTGCAGGAGAACACCGGCTTCCCCAAGGTCACAGCAGTTTGTTTCTGGAAGAATGTCTATGCAGCGAAAGAGCTAAGTTCTCACAGCTCCGACAGCACCCTATGTAGACGCAAGAGGTTTGTAATCATCATCGTCTCTCCCCATCTTAAAAGGCAGCTGACAAGTAAATGACAACCTTAGCCTAGTCCTTGCATCGCCCTCGCAGGGAGCTAGGCACAAAGCCGGCTCTCGATGATTATAAATTAATACGTGAAACAGGCGGTACAGGAGCCTCAACAGAATTTTTTTTTTCTTTTTCAAGAGAGGAAAACTATTCCAGTTGGGAAGAAGCCATGGGAAGGGGAGAAATGGAACACAACACAGAGGGAAGGAAGAGACAAAAAAACCCTTTTTGGGCCGGGCGCGGTGGCTCACGCCTGTAACCCTAGCACTCTGGGAGGCCGAGGCAGGCGGATCGCTCAAGGTCAGGAGTTCGAAACCAGCCTGAGCAAGAGCGAGACCTCGTCTCTACTATAAATAGAAATAAATTAATTGGCCAACTAAAAATATACATAGAAAAATTAGCCGGGCATGGTGGCACATGCCTGTAGTCCCAGCTACTTGGGAGGCTGAGGCAGGAGGATTGCCTGAGCCCAGGAGTGCGAGGTTGCTCTGAGCTAGGCTGACGCCACGGCACTCACTCTAGCCTGGGCAACAGAGTGAGACTCTGTCTCAAAAAACAAAAACAAAAACAAAAACAAAACAAAACCCCTTTTTGCGTTGAAATGATACAGGATGTAGGGTACTGGGCCCCGGGGAGCCTTCGGTTCCGTAATATTAAAATTACCCGTTTGTGTGTCCAGCTTTCCACTGGGCTGTGACGTCCTTCTGGGGTCTGTGTGCAATGCATCTTTCACACCCCTGCCCACCACCTAGCAGAGTGCCTGGCTCCCGCCCCGCTAAGTGTTTGATCAGCGCTGACCTGAACCCACGCAGCTTCTTGCATCTGTCTAGCCCTCTGGGTTTATGCAAAGAAAACAAGATAAACACATCCACGCGGGAGACCAGCGTAGTCTTGTTCCTTTGGAGGAGCTATACTGGGCATTCAAGGGGCGGTTGAATACACTGTGTGGGTCGACTCTGCCCGGAGTGGAGGGAGCAGACAGCTGGCCCTCCGCACGGGCTTGCAATTCAGCAGCTGGAAACAGCGGGAGACGTCGAAGGAGGCGAGAAGGTGAGCGCCCCTCTCACCAGGCCCGCGGATGCTGGGTGGTACCCAAGAAGGCTCTCAGATCACTGGCAGTGGAGCTAAGCCAGGGGTCGTCTGCGGAAACCGCACTCATCTCAGAGCATCTTGGTCCTTCTACTTCACTAAACTTGCCTTCCCTATCTGGAAAGTGGGAAGACTCCCTGCCTCCAGGACGCCGGGGGTGGGGAGGACGGCGTAAAGAAGGGCTGTGGCAAGCTCAGCGCACACGCGAACTGGCATCACCAGGGCTCGCAGACAGCTCGGAGGATCCCCAGCCCAGTGCGGAGCGCGACCTCCCCCGAGCCATCTGGGCCCTCGGCGACCGCTGTGGCCCAGGACCACCCCACCTCCGCGCGGGGTCCACCCGTGCTCGGAGCCCCGCGCTGCCCCGGCCGCGGGCTGAGGGGCGCACGGGGAGGCGGGCGGGGAGCTGGGGACCGCCGGGCGCGCGGGGACCGAGGGCGCACGCGGCGGGCCGGGCGGCGCGCGCTTCCCCCTCCCCCGCGGCCCGGAGCGCGAGCCGCCGTGACGTCACGGGCCACCCGCCAGCCCCGCGCTCCTCCGGGCAGAGCGCGTGTGGCCGCCGAGCACATGGGCCCGCGGGCCGGTCGCGCTTGGGGCGGCCCGGACGAGGAGGGGCGGCGAGGAGCCGCCAGCAAGGATGGGCCCTGGCACCCCGGAACCCCTCAAGTGGATTTCCACGCGGAGAGGATGTTGGCGGCCCCAGTGACCTGTGGAGATACGACAGGATCCACCCTCCAGTAAGTTCCAATTTTGTCCTCTGCGTTTCTGGAAACTCGCAAACCTTGGCGTTGCGGGCAGAGATGCACGGTGAGGAGTTGGACGGAGGAAAGGGGCTTTTGGAATGCGATGTGTGTGTGCTAACCGTGCACTTTCCTCATCAGCAGCCTCCAGACTGGCAGCGAGTTTGGGCGTTTGGGAAGCGGGGGAGGGGAGAGGGACGACGCCGGATGGCCAGTGCATTGAGGTGGTTCTGGATTTATGCACTTGATAAAAGGCATATTACCTAATCTCTAAAAATAGACCCCCTCCAATCAGCACAGATTTGGGGCCGCGATGCGGTTTGGAGGCCCCTTTTGCGAAACTGGAGGTCTGTGAACCGTGTGATGCTGCCTCCATCCTTTGACAATCCCTTCCCCCCTCCCTGACACCCCCTCAGGGCTGCGCCAAGGTGATTTCCGAAAACTCAGTAACTCTGTGTTTTGAAACTTTCTCTGTTTCTGCATTGCATTTATGGGTTTGCTGGGTGCTCGCATACCCTCATCATGGTAATTCTGTTTGGATGGGTTGTTGATTTAATTAAGTTTGCCTTCTCTTGGCTAATGTGCTTTTATTTATGCCAGTGTTTGTGGTCTGGGTGTAGACTTCCAGGAAGCGCAGCCATGAAGCTGCATGTGTCTATGTGTGGATACATCACGAATTTTCCCCGGTAGTTTGCCGGCATGGAATATTGTCCTGTTCACTTGAACTCCTGACTTCAGGCCTTTCTAGAAGAGTAGAGAAGAGAAGAAATCACTTGTGAGGGTTTAGGGACAAGAGGGTGAGATTTGGGTGTTTCCTTTCTGGTCTTATGTTTTCCAGAGAGAGGCTGGCAGCCGGCTCTGGCGCACCCCACCACTGCCAGTCCTGGCCACTGGAGCTGTTTTGTTGCTGGAGGAAACCTTGGAGAAACATGTCTGGGGTGGGTGGGCGGGAGCCTGAGGATGTACAGACTGTATCTGCTGTGCTGTTATAGGATGTTGCAGACCTATTTTGCATACTGGCAGAGACAAGTTGAGGCTTGTTCAACTTGACACAGTCCTGTGGTCATAGCCAGTCTTTCTAAAGCTCCCATCAGCAGAGAAGGGGGTTGCATCAATCCTCCGAACCCTACATGGAACTTCCTTAAACATTTATTAGGAGAAAACCTTCATTAGAAGCCACAGAAGGACAAACACAGAATCCCCGGTTGGGAGAAACCTCGTGGCCTGGTCTCCACTATTTGAGATGAGTTACATCTTGGAGGTGAGGACGTGCCTCGTGGTCTGAGGCGTTGGCACTGGGGCCCAACCGGAATTTCACTTACGGATCTGGTGATGGAAAGGCGGGGTGAGTCTATTTGTGGGCCATAGTACTGTGCCCATTGAATTCCTAGGGACAATTTGTTAGGTGGCTATATTGTTGTTTTGCCTGGTTAAGGGTGGCTTCTTGTTGCTGCTTTATCTATCTTGAGTACAGAATATTGCATAAACCAGCTGCTCTTGAAAAATGGGAAAAATCAGTTTCTTTTTCTGATTAACTTTCCCTTTCCTCTCTCTTACATGTCCCTCCCCCCAACCCCAACACTGTGTTTCCGTGGCTGGAGCTTTTCTGGACTGGGAAGAGGGAGTTCTATTCTCTCTGTTCTGAAATGTCTGACCTGCACTGGTTTGTATGATTGCTGGTCTGAAAGTCTGGTGAATTCTGAACACATCAGATCAGCCCCTTATTCTTTAGTGTTTTTCCTCCTGAGTGGCAGGCTGGCACACTGGCCGCGTTCTGGCGGCTGTGTTTTTCGTGCCTGCGCCTTCTGCCTGCCCAAGAGGGACACCTTTCTCCAGCAGGTCAGCCAAGGAGTCTCCTGGGCAATAAGATACCCTTCTTTTCTTTCTCTGTGTGAATGTCCCTGACTTTGGGCGGACCAACGGCAGATTTTCTGAGGGGGCTGAGGACCATGTACGGTTGCCAGTCTGTGTTTTTGGGAGAGCTGGCCGCAGGCCTGCTGATGGCCGTGCTTTGCTGTGTGTTTTAGATGTCAGACGGCTCTTCTAGACCCTCAGGCTTTTTATTTTACATTTCCTTTCATAGTTGGTTATAGACAGGACATTTTGCCTGTTTTTTTTTTTTTTCCTAATGCCAGCTTGTGATCTCTTTAAGGGACCAGGACTCCCCTTTATATACCCTGTGTCTGTGGTGGGACCCTGACCCAAAATGGGATCAGAGCAACGATCTGGAATAATTTTGACCATTGTGAGCCCTTTTGACAATTGCTTCAATGTCTTCCCTAGAAAATCTAAAAAATTCTAGGTCTTATAGACAGCTCCCAAAATGGGTCCTTTGGTAGAAGCCTCCTCTTTCTCCTCTGTTTTTCTGGCCCCAAGTAATTTAAGGAACTAATAGCAATAATAATAACAATAACAACAGCAACAATAATAGAGAACATTGACATTGTTTATCATGCCAAGCACATGTTTCACATTTATGCTCCCTGCAGCCCCACAAGGCACTTACAATAAAATGTCCAGCAGTGGTAGAGTTCTTGTTGACGGCCAAGCTTGATTCTAAATGCTTTAAATCTATTATCTCATGTAATCTCCCATCAATGCTATAAAATAGAATTATTGTTGTTATTTTGCAGATGAGGAAGCTACAGCTCACAGTGGTTAAAAGTATCACCCCAGGTCACACCGTTAGGGAGTGGCAGAGCTGCTGGGATTTGGACCAGGGCCATCGGATTCCCAGGCCTACTCCCAGAAGTTAGAGGACAGTGGAATTAAGAACAAGCAAAGGGTGCTTCTTGGCTTGGAGCGAGAGGATTGAATGGTTCCCCACCCTCCTCGCCCACCTCAGGCACCAAGAGACACCCGAACATCTTGCACCAAGGTAGCGCTTGCTCTGACTGCTGGCTTTTTTGCCCCGGTAGAGCAGGTTGACACAGAGAGGCCAAGAGGCCTGGGGTGAGGGCTGCTGTGCTGGGAATGTTCTGGGCTGTGGGTCTGGGCAGGAGTCATGGGTAGAGGTTGGAAGCCTCAGTCTTGGTGTAAAATCTGTGATCATTTGTAGAAGGCTGTATCCAGGCATCCTGCTTGACTTTGTGAACAAAATTAGGTTCCAGGATTTAATGATGATCCACCTTCACAGTGCATGGGAGATAGAGCCTGTTGTTTTTTTTTTTGCCATGATCATTACCCACCCCAAACTATTCTGGGTACCCACCTCTACCCTGGATGTGTTGTTTCTTTAGAGACCCTAAGCATTACCAAGATTATAGTGGCCCCTTCTGCAGCCCTGTCATTAAAAACAAAAACAATGGGGCCAGGCAGGGGGTGGCTCACTCTGCTGTAATCCTAGCACTCTGGGAGGCCAAGGCAGGAGGATCCTTTGAGCTCAGGAGTTAGAGACCAGCCTGAGCAAGAGTGAGACTCTGTCTCTACTAAAAATAGAGAGAAATTAGCTGGACAACTAAAAATATATATAGAAAAAATTAGCTGGGCATGGTGGCGCATGCCTGTAGTCCCAGCTACTCGGGAAGCTGAGGGAGAAGGATTGCTTAAGCCCAGGAGTCTGAGGTTGCTGTGAGCTAGGCTGATACCACGACACTCTAGCCCAGGCAACAGAGACTCTGTCTGAAAAACAAACAAACAAAAACAAAAACTATGTCAGCTCACAAAACATAAGACTTACATACATGATGCTGAAATGGCCTCATTCATTTTTTAATTGAAGAATTCTGAATTGTCTGTCTTTTTTTTTTTTTTTTTTCTGGTGGGGACCATGGGCTGTTGTTTTGTTTTTCCTCCCTTTATCATCCTTGACTGTGAACTTCTTGAGAACAGGGGCATCTGGTGCTCAACACAGCCCTGGTACTTTGTTGACTCAGGTGGCTGTGAAGAACTCCTTTGTCTTCGAGGAAACAAGCAGCTACTCAACTTGCATGGGCACTATCTTTTTGCATGTACAACAGCCTGCCCCGTGGGAAATGGGGAGCTCCCCTGCAAGGAAAGAACACTAAAGAAAGAGAAGGAAACCAGACAGCAGCAGGCGGCATGGGGACAGCTAACAGAGCTAAGGAATGTAGATCTGAGTTCCTTTTAGGCAAATTAACTTCACCTCTCTAAGCCTCAGTTTCCTCATCTATAAAATGGGAATAATAAAGCACCAACCTCATACCTTGCTATGAGAAGTAAATCGGTGATGAACAGAAGGTGTTTGGCAGAGGGCCTGGGCTGGTATTAAGCACTCAGTAAGAGTTAGCTAGTATTATTACTGTTAAACTCGTTGAGCTTTATTTTATTACTTCCTGTGGCTGCATAAAGTAGTGGTTTCTGAACACATTTTAATGTGTAAAGGTAACATTCTGGTCACATAGATCATAAGATGGCAGTGACTTCCCTGCATGTTTTTGCAAGCATCAGAAAGAAACCCTGGCTGATATAAGTTAGAAAAGATAAGGCAGCCAGAAAGCTGCAGAAGTGGGTCTCGGAAAGGACAAGCGTCAGATGGCTGTCCCCTCAGATGTCAGACTGCTTCTGCAAGTCACTTAAGCTCACTGTGCCTCCATTTCCTCAGCTGCTGAACAGGGGAGGAGAAGAGTCTCTCCCTCCCAGAGTTGGTGCAGAAGCACTTAGCACAGAGGAAGTAAGCCCTTGAGTAAGACATAAAAGCAATTTTTATTATTTATTATTCTTTAGTACTCTTTTTTCCCCCCCTTGGTGAATTAGCCCTAACATTTGCTACTTGGTTCAAGATTGATTGATGGATTCATTTATTTACTGAGCAGTTGCTGTGTGCCAGGCACTGCTGTAGCTGCTGGAAACCCAGCAGGGAGCAAAAGAGACAAAAATCCCTGCCCTCCTGTCACATCTGTCCTAGTGGAAGCCACACAGTCAGGGGCAGGCTGGTCCCAGGAGAGAGTCAGGAACGGATGGAGGCTTGCAGGCAAAAACTAACTGCAGTGCAAAGGTGCTTAGTGCAGGGTCTGGCATGTGATAGTTTCTACGTTAGTGGTAGTTGCTGTATTTATTATTATTATTATTATTTTCCTTTGGTTGGCAGCCTCGTAAAATGACAACCTCTCTTTCTCCCATCCCTCTTCCCGAGTTTTATTTTTCTCTATAGCACTTATCTTCCTGATAGGCCATATGTCTGTCTTCTCCCACAAAATTGTAAACTCCTTAAGGCTGAGAGGTTACAGCTATTCATTTATTCATTCATTCATTTTCTTTCATTCATCATATGCTTATGGTGGGCCATCTCTGTGTCACGCACTATTCTAGGTGTTGGAGATTCAGAAAGAAATAAAAAAAAGGACAGAGCTTATGTTATAGCTGGGTTAGACAGGTGAGTCACAGCAGATGGACTGAATCAGGGCGTAGGTATTGTAATAGGGGGTGCTAAGCTCTGTGGGAGCTGGGGGGCAGGGCAGCGTCTGGAGGACTGTCCTAGGGGCTGTGTTAAGTTGCCTGGCAGGGCAGGCTCCATCGAGAAGCTGACGTCGGGAGCCTTCCTAAAGAGAGGAAGGCGTTAGTCTGGGGTTGGGAGTTTCATGTCCTGGGAAGGTCCAGGACAGAGGCAGAGGCAGAAGTGGGCCTGTGGGGTAGAGGAGCAGCCAGAAGCATGAGATGGGAGGGGCGCCAGCTGGGTAGACAGGGGGAGAGGGAAAATCAGTGTGCAGGAAGGCTTTGGGCCATTCTATCGATTCTGTCCTTTGCTCTGTAGAATGGGGAGCCACTGAAGGGTTTTAAGCAGAAAAGTAATTCGATCTGACTCAGCTTTCGGATTGGCCAGTCTGGCTGCTGTGTTGAGAAGAAACTAAATCAGGGTCAGAAGCCAGAGCCCCTGGGATACACCTGCAGGTGCTGCAGGCGAAGGGTCCAGGCTGGTGGCAGTGGATGTGGCCGCAGTCATGGACTCTGGACTATCCACTGTTGTGTCCCCAGCATTTAAAACTGTGTTGTCTGATATGGCAGCTTCAAGCTTTATGTGGTTATTGGGCACTGGAAGTGAAATTGCAACGTGCCATACGTGTTAAATACACATCAGATTTCGAAGACTTAGTATGAAAAAAGGAATGTAAAATATCTAATTAATCAATTCCTTAGTGTTGATTACATATTGAGATGATAATGTTTGGCATATATCGGGTTACATACCATGTTATCGAAATTAATTTAACCTGTTTGTTTTCACTTTATTGTGGTTACTAGAAAATCTAAAATTCATGTAGCTCAAACCGTTGGCCAGTGCTACTCTGGAACAATGCCTGGGACATGGTGGGCGTTCAATGGATTGAATGAGTGCCAGGCACAGGGGATTCCGCAACGAGTGAGAAACCATCCCTGTCTTCAGGAAGCTTCCAGTGGAGGAAGTTGCTGATGATCACTGCTAGGAGAGGGGAAAGGCAGGTTGAAATGGGACCACAGCCAACCGGTCTGGTGTGGCTCAAAAGCCTGAAAAACCTCTCTCAGGAGGGGAGGAGGGGGTCTCAGTCCGGGCGGGCTGACTGCAAGCAGTGGGCTGGCAGTGCAGGGGTGTGCGACATCAGAGCCTCAGGATTGCAAGTCCTCTAAGGTGGCTGCCCGCGTGGCCCTGGAGGTAGGAGATGCAAGTGGGGCGGGGCAGAGCTGCGACACTTTTGACCTGCCTGAATGACCAGACAGAAGGGATTTCAACTGGGTCCTGCAAACTGGGCACTTTTCAAGGATTATAAGCAAGGAGCAGCTTCTCAGATTTAAATTTAGAAAGATGACAAAGGCAGAAGGCAGAAGGAGAACTTCAGGAGGAGGGTACTTGACTTGGGGATTCCAGGCTTTGATGGACAGAACTGTGACCAGGGAAATTTAAATTTCCTCAAAAGAAAGAAATATGAACTTACCTTTATCTTTAAAAGTCTAGAGGGGTATATCTATACAAAATAAAAATTGTTGAGTTGAATACAATCAATACAATCACTGTTTTGTCTTTTTCCTGTTGCTTTATTTTTAAAAATATTGCATTCATGGTGTGATGTTGGCATCCTGATTTTTTTCTTAGTTACTATTAGGACGTAGGCATTTTCAAATATTATATATACTTTGTCCATGTCGCTTTTTGGGGGGACACACAATACTTCTGTTCATGGCTGTTTCATTGCTTACTTAATCATTCCTTTGATTTGGATGCTTAGCTTCATAGATTGTTATATAGATCAATTTTTTTTTATTTTTCAGTTTATTTTTTAAAGTAAATCCTCAGCAGACAGCCTGGTCAGTTGGAAATAACCAGAGAGGCCTGGATTAGTGTTTTGGCTTTGCCACTTGAAGCTGGGTACGTTCAGAAAAATGACTTAAATACATATACCAAAGCATCACATTGTACACCTTAAATATATACAATTTTGTCTGTCAGTCATATCTCAATAAAGCTGAAAAAAAATTTTAAAAGAAAAAAGTAAATCAGTCCTAGGATTATTATTTCATAGCATCTCAATATTTTTAGAATTTTAGGTAAATATTGTGGCCCATGAGATTTGCACAAAATCTAAATTTGCCGTTTTCTGGTGAGATGCGTGATGCTTCTTGCTGGTGTGATACACTAATATGTCATTAACATGTATCGTGTTACATGCTCGAGTGTGTATATGCATCATATGCACCTGTGTTGGATTTTGCCTCACTCTCATTTGTCCAGCAGATGTTTGTGGAATGCCTGTTCTGTGCAAAGTTCTGTTCAAGGCCTTGGGTATTCAGTAGTGATCCAAGTAGATGTGGTACTAGTTCTTAGGCATATTGTTAAGGGGGAGAAAACAAAGATGCAAATAGACAAAAAAAATTGTTGTAAAGAATATGAAATGATATGTACTAGAATAATATGAAGGGATGGTTATTAGGGGGCGAGGACATTCACACTGAGATTCTGTCTGAGGAACTGGCATTAGAGTGAGACAGGAAGACCCGGTAGAAGTTAACCAGAGGAGCAAAGCACAAACGGGACAGGATTGGTAAATGTGACTATATGTTAAAGAGAAAAGCGTATCTAAGCAACAAAACCCATAATGGCATTAAAAGCCAAATAAAAGACTTAGGTAGTCACAGTGTTTATAACACATGACACAGCACTAATATCTAGAACACATAAAGAATTCCCGGAAGTCAATAACAAAGATACAAGCAGCTTCAGAGCAAAGGGGGTAAAAGATACGAACAAGCAGTTCTCAAAAGAAGAAAGCAAAATGGATGAGACATGTGAAAAGTTGGCTGGGTGCAGTGGCTCATGCCTGTAATCCTAGCGCTCTGGGAGGCCGAGGCAGGAGGATCGCTTGAGGTCTGGAGAGCAGCCTGAACAAGAGCAATACCCCACCTCTACTAAACACAATAATAGAAAAAATTAGCCAGGTGTCATGGTGCACTCCTGTAGTCCCAGCTACTCGGGAGGCTGAGGCAGGAGGATCACTTGAGCCCAGTAGTTTGAGATTGCTGTGAGCTAGGCTGACGCCATGGCACTCTAGCCCAGGCAACAGAGTGAGACTCTGTCTCAAAAAAAAAAAATAATTGAAAAGATAATAAATTTTACTAATAAAGTCAGGTTTATTGAAGCTTGATTTCTATTCAGTAAAATTCACCCTTTTTAGTATACAACTCTAAAAGTTTTTGATAAATGCATATAGCTGCATGGTGTAGTCATGTAATCATCACAATCAACATATAAAACATTCCATCACCTCCCTAAATTCCCTCCTGTCCTTTTTGTAGTCAGTTTTTTTTCTCCTCTACCCCCAGCTTTAAACAACCACTGCTTTGTTTTCTGACCTTAGAGTACTGCTGCCTTTTCCAGAGTGTCACATAAATGGAATCGTGCAGTGTATAGCCTCTTGGGTTTGGTTTCTTTCACCTGACATAATGCATTTGAGATTAGTTGCTGTACGTATCAGTAGTTTGGTAGTTTTTATTGCTGAGTAGTATTCTGTTTTATGGATATACCACTGTCTGTCTATCCTCCAGTTGGAGGGCGTCATGTTTTAAGGTGTGTCAGAAGTGGGAAGTTTGGCTCAAGTGCTGACAAAGCACCGGATCCTCAGCTCAGCTGGTGAGTGTGTGAGGTCACTTAGGAGACCAACCCGGCAGCGCAGCGCTGTGTAGTAAAATTGAAAACATGTGTAGCCTCCGTCCCAGGTAAGTTTGAGAATTCCACAGCTCATGCTATACATGTTACTTAAGGGTATTAAAGATGGGTGTGAATGTTTAAAAAATGGGCTGGAAGGATCTATCAAACTCAGTGTCATCATCTGGGGAGGGAGGGGGATCGGGACGGTTGTGAAGGTCAAAGCCTACTTCAACTTTATTTATTTGTTCAGTTATCTATTTTTGTCCTTTTTTCCTGCATATTATGGGGGTACATAGAAACCTACATATATCACTTATACATTTTGAAAGTATATAGAAAGGAACAAAAGACTGGGAACACATAAGAGAAGATGTTCATGGTTGTCAATTCTTTGAATTTCTTTCAAAAAAGTTTCAGGGAGAGGCCGGGCGCGGGTGCTCACGCCTGTAATCCTAGCACTTTGGGAGGCCGAGGCGGGTGGATTGCTCAAGGTCAGGAGGTCGAAATCAGCCTGAGCAAGACCCTGTCTCTACTAAAAATAGATAGAACTTAATTGGTCAACTAAAAATATATAGAAAAAATTAGCTGGGCATGCCTGTAGTCCCAGCTACTCAGGAGGCTGAGGCAGTAGGATCACTTGAGCCCAGGAGTTTGAGGTTGCTGTGAGCTAGGCTGATGCCACGGCACTCACTCTAGCCCAGACAGCAGAGTGAGACTGTGTCTCAAAAAAAACAAAAAACAAAAAACAAAAAACAAACAAACAACAGCAAAAAAAACCAAAAAAGTTTCAGGGAGGGACACACTAGGTAAAGAGAACGGCATGTGTGAAGGCCCTGAGGCAGCACAAAGTTCAGGGTGTGCAGAGTTATCAAGAGACTTGTGTGGCTGGAGTGGACTGGACATTCAGGTGCCAGGCCATGGAGGGCCTGATGTGCTATTCCAAGACTTTGGGAATAGGAAATGCTCTTTCTGCTGAGTGGGCAGGGTCTGGCTTGATTGACCTTTTTGCAGGGTAGATGATGGGTCAGTCAGTAGCGGAAGCAGGAGGCCCATTTGGAGGTCGTACTGCGGCAAGCAGGGAGGGACAGCTGGACCCTGCTTCTGGCGGGGGGGGGGCTGTGGAGAGAAGAGGACATTTATTTTGGAGACAGAAAGGACTTCTACTCAGAGGGCAAAGTTTGAGGGGTTCCAAGTGGGCCTGAAGAGGTAGCCAGGGACTGTTCAAACCCTGCTGAGCATTTGGACTCTATCCTGCAGGCCAGGGGGAGCTATGGAAGGTTTTGAGCTGGGACAGGGATGGGATTAGAGAGATCTGTCCACCAGTGATGTCACCAGCCTGGACTCTCTGAAGAACATTCTATTAATAGTTAATGTGGTAGAGAGAGTACCAGTTACCCTCTTGTTGGATGCTTGGCCCTTCCCATTTTTCAAAAGGAAATAGAAAAAGGAAAATATCTGTGTGGAAAATCCCCAGGAATTTACAGGAGAGCAGCTGT
The DNA here is from genome assembly GCA_963574885.1 of Lepilemur ruficaudatus. Taxonomy (NCBI): domain Eukaryota; kingdom Metazoa; phylum Chordata; class Mammalia; order Primates; family Lepilemuridae; genus Lepilemur; species Lepilemur ruficaudatus. The sequence goes on from CAUYRT010037568.1 coordinate 88,782, forward strand.
AGAACACCGAGGTCCCTTCCGGCATTTACTGCGACTGTGTGTTCCGTGGTCTCAGTGCTGCTTAGGTAATTATTCATCCAAATGGGGCCAACAGCAGCCTTGGGATCACATCAGCCAATCTCCCCACTTAGAGGTTTTAAAGAGAGATCCCTTCTATTGTGTGGTATATCGCTATTTACAAAACAAATGATTGCATTTGATCCATGAAAACCCCTGGCCAGACTGATTTACAGGCAGAGCACCCAGCCAGTGGCGTCCTCCCATGGACCCTCCAGAGACCAGTGATGTCCTCCTGCAGGCCTGGCTTCCCATGGTCACCGTCCCCCTTGGAACACCTGGGAGCAGATGGCACTCCAGAAGTGTGCCCTCTCTGAGTGGAAGAGGAACCACAGCGGTGCCTCACGCGTGCCCGGGCTTGGGGGCTGTCCCCTGTGCTTTGCAAACATCCCCGATGCCCTGAGCCTCTTCCATCCTTTCCCCATGCCTCCCAAAGACTGTATCTCTTCCCTATCATGAGTCTGGAAATTCCATACGTGCTTCCTCCATTAGGAAGACATTCTCTGCATACTTATCCCATTAAAAAGGAAAATCAAAGGATTTTAAAAAATTGAGTTGTGCCTAAGGACAGGGAGAGAGATGTTTCAGTAATTGTAACACGTGGATATTGTGCACGTAGCTGCCACTCAGTGGGCACGGAAAGGTTTCCACAGTTTCTCCCTGAGGGCTTCCTGCCACCCTTGACCATGACTGTGCAACTATCTTGAGTGTGTTAGTCCAGCAGTGACAGCTGCTATCACCATCTCCAGAACCCCCTCCTCAGAGTGCCAGCACCTCCTGCCCACAGTGTGTCCTTGGCAGGAGCTTCCGGAAGTCTCCCTGCCCTCCCCTCTTCCTGCTCCAAGGAGTGAGCTATTCAAATGGCAAACTAGATCCTGAAACTCAACCACTGAATAGCTTTTAATGACTTCCCATTATTAGCTCAAGTACCTGCTGTGTCAGAGGCTCTCAGTGAGCAGGTATTGAATTGTTGAATGCCTGGTGTCGCTAGGATAAGAACCCAGCCCTCACTGCCCTTGAAGGCGGAGTGCTCTGTCCTGTGGACGCTTGGCTTGGGTCAGAAATAAGGCTCGTCAGATCAGAGGTGGCGGGCCACTTGTGGGGTTTAAATACTTTTGGGGGTCTGAATACTTTTGAAGGTTTGAAATGATGTGATTGTTCTAGAAGGTTTGTGTCTGCAGATTCTTCTTTAAGATTTGCATCTGACCCAGCGGGGAAAATCAGCCAGCCAGGGAAATGGGGCAGGATTCAGTCCCTGCCCCTACTTCCTCTCCTAATGAACGTATGCTTTATGACTCTGTGTAGGGGCCACCTCCTCTGGGAACCATTCCCTCTTCTCCCCAAACTGCTCCTGCGTATGCCGCTTCTGCTCCATCCTGCCCAGCACCCCGGGCATGAGCTGTCACAGCTCACACACCATCGTATGATGCTGTGGCAGCGGGTTCCTTCCAGGGCTTGCAAACTCAGCCATTTAGCAGGATGAGCAGGTTATATGAATGCACCAGGTGGGCCGATAGAACACAGCAGGGGGTGTCTGATTGACAAACCCATGGGTCCCCTCTCCCGAGGGGCAGCTGCTCTTTGACTACAGGTGCCTCCTCCCCCACCTGCCTTTCCCCATGCCAAAATACAGATTCGGTGTTGCCAGAGCTTCCACTTTTAAAAGAGAAGCCTTTAAAAGTATAAATTCTCTTGATTGTCAAATGTTTTCAGCTCAGATTTTTAAGGGACACTCGTAGGCCAAACAAACCACTGGTGGGCCAGCAACCTCTGGTTATAGTGGCCTCTATCCCATTGCAGAAGCTCCTCCAGACACGTGGTGTCTTTGCTTTTTGTACCCCCAGCCCCTATGGGTGCTCCCTACTTAAGTGGTTATCAACTCGAATGCCCCTGAGCGAGCACCTACCCACTCACACAGTGTTAACGTCCCCCCCTTAGCACTGTTTGCATGCAATGTCGTTCTGAATGGCTCCTTTAGCTCCTTACGTGCTTTCCTGATAGTTTGTGTGTGCCTGGAAAAGTCATCATTTCCTAGATTCCAGGGAGCTCTGTTCTTTTCCTTTTCCCTTTCCCTCTCTGCCCGCTCAACATCAATTGATTTTTTTTTTTTTTTGGTATGAGTGGGGGAAGGAAGCCAGTCCTTTTGTATCCTGCCGCTTACACAGGACTTGGTAATATAAGGTCACACTGACTGAGCAGTCATGGTCTCTGTCAGCTCACCGACTTCTGCTCAACTGGCTGATTAGCCAATGCTGATTTCCATCAGGCGAACAAGCATGATTTGCAGATTCGCCTTCATTTACAATAAGTGATCACAGCAAAATTGCTTAAAGAAATAGACCCATCGGCTACCAGTCCATCCATTTTGTGCAGCTTTTTCCATCTTGTTATCGTTCTGAGTATTGTAGGGGGAAAAATTCAAGAAGGTCGTGGTTAGGAACTGTAGAAGCTTACTATGTGCCTGGAACTGCGTGAGACTCTTGGAAGGGGGGATGGATAAAAAACGAGGAACTATAGATTTTATAGTGTGCAAGAGCCAGTTCTTGCCTTTGAGAGACTCAAGGTGAGAGAAAGAGCACCAAGAATGTAATATAACATTAATTTAGTCACAATCCAGCATAATGTTATTTAGTATTGTTAATAGCTGTAATAAGATGGCATCATAGAGATAGGAAGCCCTGAGTTTGTGACAGTTTGAAGAACTTTTCCTATATTGGTTCACATGAATAATAAATATTAACTAATTACACATAAGAGTTGCAAGTGGACAGATAAATTCAGCCTCCTGCCATTCACTGAGTGGCTCTTGTGCGGGAGTGTGCGTGGCCTGCGGCTCTGCAGTTGAGAAGAGATTGGGGGTCCCTCTGAGTCCAGTGCAGGGACACAGACATGATTTGGCACATGGCCATAATACCAGAGTGGTCTAGTGGTCCTTCCAGAGATGGACAGGGCCAGTGCTGGAGCTCAAGGAAGGAAGCAGCTGATGACAAGGGCAGGCTTCAGAGAGGAGGTGTGTTATGTGGATCCTTCGGGGGTGAGATGGCTGAGGTCTGGGGGCCACTTCTGGGGTAGGTGAGCCTTGAGATAGGGTTGACGGACAGGGTCAGTGGAGTGGGGAGTAGGAGGAGAGGGGTTTGCCAGTCAGAGAGGGGCTTCGAGTTGCCAGTTCTTATCTCTGCGTGGGAACCACTAATTCCTGCCTCCGGTTGCGTGTGAGGATTTGTAGTAATAATGATCCTGTGATTATTCACAGCAGCTGACATCCTGTGAGAGCCCACTGTGTGCTGGGCACAGTGCCAGGGACTTCATTCGCGTTACCTCCGTTCCTGCTCAGTAAATGAGCAGTAGGGAAGAGGAGCCGTTTCGACCCCATCTTTCAGATGGGGCAAACTGAGGCTCAGAGAGGTTAACTGACTTACCCAAGTTCACACAGTCATTAAAAGGTAGAGCAGAGCCCAGGTCAGGGTGCAAAGACTGCGTCTGGGACCTCACAGCTGCCCAGGAAATACAAGTGCTGTTCTCTAGGTAAAGTTCTTCTTTATTCCCACCTCCACTTCCCTGTCCCACCCCTCTGTACACCCCAAAAGAGCAGTACGCTTTGGACTTTGGTTGCAGATTTTTGCATTGCAACCCCAAATCTCTGGTTATAAATTGTACAATCTCTCGATAGAGATTGAGAGAGAAAAGAGAAAAATTCAAGTAATAGTTGTCTTAGGTGCTGAGAGTTGCAGATAAAAAGCTTACAAGTTTGTTTTTGTTTTTCCTATATCATAAACTTTTAAAAATTATAAATGGAATTTTATGTGGTGGCGAGATAGGGGAGGAGATGAGCAGAGTGACCACAGGGTTCTGATGGAGAGGAAACGTCTAGGTCTCTGGCCCCTTGCTCTCTCTTGCTCTATACCTCTGATTTCTGAAGCAAAAAAAAAGCGTGCACAGGTCAGTTTCCCTCCTGGTAATATTTGCAAGTGGCTCCTCCATACCCAGCTCTGCATTAGGCCATGTCGGTGATGGTGACTGGGCTTCCTCTCCGGCCCCGCCCTGTGTCTGCTTCTGTTTCCTCAAACGCTACGGCAGACCATCTGGCTTGAACCTCAGCCCTGCCAGTAAGCATCTATGTGACCTTCAAATCCCTGTGCCTCAGTTCCTCATCTGTAAAATGGGAATAATGATGAGCCTCTGTTCTAGAGTCATGGAGAAAATTACATGAGTAAATGAACAGAAAGCCCTCATCCCAGTGCTGTTTCTTGATGAAGTCACAGCATGCACCTGACTTTGCCCCGTTTTCCCTCCAACGTCAATCTGTGCTTTTTTGGGGGAAGTGGATAGTTATAAATGATCTTGTTGTTTCCTGCCCATCCCCCCCATTAAGTTCTCACAGCAGCAGAATCACCTTGATAAAATGTCAGATCAAGTCACCCCTGCTCAGTACTATCCAGGACAAGCTCACAGCCACCGTGTGACCAAGACCTCTGCCGTGCCCCTCGTGGTCCCCTGCTCCAGCCATGGCCACACAGCTTCTTTGCTGTGGCCCCAACGCCAGGCTGTGCCATGGCCGGCTCCCGCCCCTCCACAGGTCCTCCCTCCTAGGGATGCTTTGGAGTGCAGTGTCACACTCTCCATCACACCTCAGGGTGCTCTTTCTGCACTGTTTCCTTTCCCTGCTTGGCACTTGCCATGGTCTGACATCCTGTTTAGTTAGTTATCTTGCCTAAGATTTACCTACCCCCTAGTAAAAATAAGTCCCTGCACCTCATCGTCTGCTCTCTGCCCCGGGCCTGGGCCCATAATCATCTGTTATGTGAATGAATGAAAATAATGTTTACATTTTGGTCTGCTCACAAACCTGGGAGTCGGGATCATTGTCTCCACTGGACAGATGAGGAAACTGAGTTTGGATGAACAACTTTGGGGCGTGGCTGTTATCTTTTAGGCCTTGCCTTTGGGTCCTGGGGCTTGACATCCTGCCTGCTGGGGGCTCACAGCTTCCCCCAGAGACTTTGGGGAGCTGTCCCCCACAGCGTCCAGGTGGGAGGCCAGGGAAGAGGTCGGATCCAGGTGTGCTGCACACCTGCCCCTGGCTCCTTGCAAGGAAACGTGGTCACCCCCACACCAGCTATAAACAGGAGGAGGTGATGCAGGTGACATGGGAACCAGATGGCAGATCTGTGAACCACACAGACGGGAGATTATTTCTGCACTGTCAGTTGTCGTGGGTGGAGAGTTTTCCTCCTCCGTCCAGACGGCTGTGTGAAAGTGGACCTGGGAGTAGAGAGGAAACTGCCCTGTGGAAAAGCCCCATGACTCCCATGGACACCCCCTTCCCTGGTATTCCCAAGAAAAGAGTTTCAGGACACTAGGAGCAGCTGAGCAGGTGAGGATACCTGAGCCAGCGCCACAGCTCTCTGGAACCCAAGCCTTTGTATCAGCCGGGGAGGGTTTCTGCACCGGGTGAGCCCGCCTTTCTTGTGTCCCTGTCTCTGTTTCCTCCCTGTGTCGGGAGGGGCTGGATTGAGTCTTAGGGAGCAGTTCCTGCTGCATTCTGGGCATTGCTCTAATGGCTCTGCAGGGTTTGACTAATTTAATCTTCCTGGCAAACCCTTGGAGGTGACTAATGTGATCAGCATCCCCATTCTACAGATGTGGGGATTGAGGGACAGTTTAATTTTTATGTTTAAAATTTTATTATTTAAAGTTACCGTTTTAACCATTTTTAAGTGTGAGATTCAGTAGCAGTAAGTGCATTCACGTTGTTGTGTAACCGTCACCACTAACCATCTCCAGAACTTTTTTTCATCATCTCCAACCGAAACTGAAACTCTGTACCCATTAAACACTAACTGCCCATTCCCCCAACCCTCATCCCCTGGTAGCCGCTGTTCTACTCTCTGTCCCTGGGAATCTGACTACTCCAGGGATCTCAACGGTGGATTCATGTATTAATAGTACTTTCCGTTAGTGACTGGCTTATTTCACTTAATCAGGCTCATTTGTGTTGTAGCCTGTGTCACAATTTCATTCTTTATCATTATTATCTTTTGAGACAGAGCCTCACTCTGTTGCCCTGGCTAGAGTGCAGCGGTGTCATGTCATCATAGCTCTCAGCAACCTCAAAACTCCTGGGCTCAAGTGATCCTCTTGCCTCAGTCCCCTGAGTAGCTGGGACTACAGGCATGCACCACTACAGACACCCAGCTCATTTTTCTATTTTCAGTAGAGAGGAAGTCTTCTTGCTCAAGCTGGTCTTGAACTCCTGAGCTCAAGCAATTCTCCCACTTTGACCTCCCAGAGTGCTGTTATTATAGGCGTGAGCCACTGTACCATGCTTCATTCCTTTTTAAGGCTGCATTTTTTTTTATTGTGCATATACACCACATTTTCTGTATCCATTCATCTGTTGTTGTATATTTGGGCTGCTGCTGTGAACATGAGTACTCAAGTATTTCTGGGTCATATGGTAATTCTATGTTTAATTCTTTGGGGAACTGCTGTACTGTTTTCCACAGTGGCTGCACAATTCCACATTCCCAATGCACAGGCATGAGGGTTCCCATTTCTCCACACTTGTTATTTTCTATTTTTTTGTTTTGTTTTGTTTTTTAATAATAGCTATTCTAGTAAGTATGAAGTGGTATCTCATTGTGGTTTTGATTTGCATTTCCCTAATGACTAGTGATGTTGAGCATCTTTTTATGTGCTTATTGGCCACTTGTTTATCTTCTTTGGAGAAATTTTGGTGGTTATTGAATTGTGGGAGTTCTTTACATATTCGAGATACTAATCCTTTTTCAAGTATATGATTTGTGGATATTTTCTCCTTCATTTTGTGGGTTGTCATTTTGCTCCCTTGACAGTGTCCTTTGATGTATTATACAAACATTTTTAATGTTGATGAAGTCCCACTTACCTATTCTTTCTTTTGTTGCCTGTGCTTGTGGTGTGAGGCACAGCCAGCTTAAGAAACTCAGCCAAAGCCCTGCAACCGGAAGTGGCAGAGCACAGGTCTTGACCACGTGGCTGTACTGTCACCTGGGTCTTCCTCCATCCCTTGATACCAGTGTTTATGTGCTGAGGCTTAGCTCGGCTTTTACATGTGACGTGTTGTCAGTCCTTTCAGCAGCTCCACCAGGAGGAGACCCTTACCCCATTTTGCAAATGTGGAGGGGAACACCCAGCTCTCTTGCATCTGGCAAAGATTCATGGAGGGCAGGGGCACAGGGTACCCACCCTGGAAATTCCAACACGGGGAATCAGCTTCCAAAGTCCTCTCTAGGGTTTGTGCTGCCCACAATATAAATAGCTGGCAAACATTTTTGGTGTGACAGAATTGGCAAGTGAATTTCCTGTAGCTACAACCTTTAGTCCATTACATATTAATACTATTGATACTCACAAAAGAATAGACGTCACCGACAGACCAGGCATGAGGCATAGTAAATAGCACCTGTGACCCACCCTGCTTGGGAACCAGACTGTGACCCCTGATGTTGACTCCAGCTGCTTCTCCTTTCCAGTTTTCCCATTCCCCACCCCCCAGCCATCTCCCCCACAAGTGACCGTTATCCTTAATTTTGGTGTTTATTGTGTCATTGCTGAAGACTACTCAAAAATAAAAGTTTTTTTATATAATGGAATATCCCTAAATACTTTGTTGTTTTCTTTCCTTTCTTTGGAGCTTTATGGAAATTCCATATTATGTGCAGCTTACTTTGCCACTGCTGATGCGTGTTGCCAGGGTTTATTTTTAGCTGTAGTGATCTATTCCAATGTGTGGACAAGACTATACAGTTCATTTATCTACTCTCCAAAGACACGTGAGCTGTTGGCAGGTCTCCCCCCTCCACACAAGCAGTGCTGCGGTGGGCATTCTTGTGCACCTGGTTATGTTTGCCAGGGTCTCTGGGGTGTGTAACCAGGACCCAGTGCTGCTTTTGGATTTCCCTAGGACCATAGACTCTTAAAATTGGAAGGGCCTTCTTTGACCAATAGTCACCCTCATCAAGAATCTCAAAAGAAATGCCCTTGGGGAGGTGGTTACGAGTGCAGCTCCTGGAACTGGAGGGCAGCGGATTTGCGACTGCCACCGCCTCGTGCTATAACTCAGTTCATCATGCAGTGAACCGAACTTCTCTCTGCCTCAGTTTCCTTGTCTTGAATTGAGGATAAAAGTATCATTTTTTTGAGGGGTAAATGAGATAGTGCATGCAAAGTGATTATTAATTCAGGGCCTGGAGATAAATGCTGAATTAGTGGTGCTGCTTTTGGCCCTGTTCCTGTGACTCCCAGAAGGTCACATGGTGGGAGTGGTGAGACTGGAACTCAAGAAGCCGTGGGGTTGTAGTTTACCTCTCCCTCAATATGGACCGGAGACTCCAGGCAGGTTCACAGTCCAGCTGGATCAAGGCTTTCCACCAGCTGATCTTGACCTGCCCGGGTGGGATTGCCTGCCTCTTCCCCTCTATACTTCCCATTTTATGCATGGAATGTAGGAATGTAGGGTGCCTCTTCAGTGGAGGTGTGTTTGCTTGCCTGTGAGCTTGGATAGCCCCCCACCAGGATAAGCCTTTCAGAAACAGATAAACTGATTGCAGCTGAATAGAAGGGGCTCCTGAGAGGCCCCACCCGGCTCCGGATGTCTCAATGAAGAATAAATAACTGCTTAATTCCTGTGCTGCGGCCCACCTGACATTCCACACTTGGGGCCCAGGTTATGAGGAGGGGGCAGAAGAGGGACCTAGTTCATGAGCAAGATTGATTCATTCATTTATTACGTGAGGCCTAGAGTAATTGGGCTTTTACAACCCAAGCTGGGCTTTTTACAACCAAGAGCTCTGCCTGGCATTTTGAATCATTCAGATATTTGGCGAGACAGACCACCAAAAGCCACAAAGCGCTGGTCCTATGTGCTAGAAGGCAGTAGAGCATAATGGATAAGGGCACCCTTCCAGCTCCCACAGTGTCGATTTGAGTCCCCCCTCTGCCACTTCACAACTCTGAGATCTTAGCAAGTTTCTTACCTTCTGGGGTTTCAGTGCCCTCAACTGTAAAAGTAGAAAATAAATGGTACATACTAGATAAGTAACTTTGTTGTGAGGATAGAATGGGATTCTGTGCATCAAGAGCTTCTCCCAGAGCCAGCATAGAGGTAGGTGGTCTCTCCCTCCAGGTTTCCAGGTAGGCTGATTGAGGTGTGCAATAGGAAGTGCCAGTTACTATTCTCTAATGGCCTGTGGGCCCCAGGATAGTCACGCTAGTACTGAGCCTGCAACATGATTGTTTGGTAATTATTTATTGAATGAGCAAGAGTGTTCAGTGCTTTAGAGTTTGCAAAACCCATGTATATGTGTTGCTTTAGTTTTTTTCTTCCCAGCTCTGGAGTCTTGGGATCCAGGCATGAGCTCTATCTCTGCAAAATGAGGCTAATTGCTTCACTTCTCTTGGACCTTGCTTTCCCCACCTGTAAACTCATGTCGGTGCACTCCTAAGTGTCTGTGACTGCTGCCAGGCTCTGTTCTGAGTACTCTCCATCTATATTCAGTCTGTACATTTAATCCTTACAAGTCTAAGTGGCTGATAGTAATTTCTCTATTTTACAAATAGAGAAATTGAGGCAGAGAGATAAATAATTTATCACAGTCAACAGCTAAGGAGTAGCACGGCCAGGACCAGGATTGGAGGCCAGGCAGCCTGACTTTAGGGTCTCTCTTACTGGTATGCTCTTCTGCCTAGAGGTGGTCTCTCCCTCCAGGTTTCCAGGTGGGTTGATTGAGGTGTGCAGTATGAGGAGTCTGGGGCATTGGAGAAAAGTGTATTAGTAGCATCTGCTGGCTGCCCAGCCTCTGGAGCTCAGAGCAGAGCAGTTGGGAAAGCCCCCTAAAGTTACACGTGCCGGAATTTCTGGAGTATGTGGCTAGGACTCAATGCTGCTTTTGAATTTTCCTGGGATTGTAGACTCTCAAAATTGGAAGGAGCTTCTTTGGCCAAGTAGTTTACCCTCACCGATAGTATCAGAAGAAAAGAAATGCAGAGGTGGAATTAGAAGGCAGATGTCCTTTGTCCTCACACCACAGATCGTATCAGGGTCCCATCTGGCAGCTCCAAGGTTCATCCACATTCTTTCATCCTTCTGGAATGTCACTGGATTGAGCATGGCTCTAAGGGTGTGGCCAAGCATTTGGGGTTTGGAACTCTTTGCCTTTTATAGAGAAGTTTGTGGTGGAGTTGCTCTTAGGGGTTTTGCTCTCCCCCAGTTCAGCCTGCTTGGGGATGGATCCTGTATGTTGAGAAGATAAAGCCAGGTTCATGATCAGTGGTCTAGCCCTCCTGCAGACCTGATCCTTGGTAGGGAAGGGATGCCACTGTGTGGGCTGGGACTTTAATCAGGGAGAGTGGATTAGCAGCAGACTCATTCCATTTATTCTGGTAAATCACGGGGCCCAGGGCAAACACACACACCCTCCCAGCCAAGAAACTGATCGCTGCAAAGTAACATCCCCCTCCCCCAAATTAATAATATGGTTTTCATTGTTGTTGTAATAAATTATGCTTTTCAAGCATGAGAATGTTGCCCAGCTGTTGAGTGATTTCAACTTCCAGATGTTTCTCTGTCCAGGAAGCAGAGAAGGGTGCATGACGGGCTCTCTTTAAAAGCTGACGCTCAGAATGGTTCATTAAATTTCAGAGATGCCTACGGTGCCCAGAGGAGAGGTAGTATCTCCCTCTAGGGAAGGCACCCATGCGCTTGGGTTGCTGGGTGAAGTATTAGCAAGCAGTAATTGAACACCACTGGACTGTATTTGCAGGCAAGAGGCCTAAATTCTGGTCCCCGCGAGCTGTGTGACTTTGGGTGGAACAGTTGACCTCTCTGAGCCTCAGTTTCTGACACTTTCAACTGGAACACTTTTTGAGAACTAGAGAAAACTTTGTTGTCTAGTGTCACATGAAAGGGGACGTACAGGTATTAGCTCTTAGAATCACTGAAAGGCTGTTGAACCGAATTTGACAGTGAAAAAAGATGTAGAGATCAAGTCCAGTCTCATTTTTAATGTGGGGATACTGAGGCTCAGATAGGTTGGGGCTTATTCAAGCCATAGCCGGGCCTGTGCTTTCTAGTATGGTAGCCACTAGCCACATGTGGCTACTGAACAGTTGAAATGTGGAAAAATCCAAATTGAAATGTGTTATGTATGTAAAATATACACTGGAGTTTGAAGACTTAGTAAAAATACAGGAATGTAAAATATTTTTAATAATTTTTAATATTGATTACATGTTGAAATGATAAGATTTAGATGAGTTAAATAAAACATTAAAATTTCACCTGTTTATTTTTATTATTTTTCAATGTAGCTCCTAGAAAATCTAGCTCCTAGATTTTCCTAAAGAAAATTTAAATTTACATATGTGGCTTGCATTGTACTTCTATTGGATAGTGCTGAGCTAAACTGTGACACAAATAGTGGGCTATAGAATTGTGCAGTCTACAACCTGCATAACCATATAGGGCAGGCCTACCAGGTCCAAATCAGAATGCCTGGGTTTGAATCCTGGCTCTACCAGTAATCAGCTGTGCGATACTGGTTAAGTTGTGCAAACACTCAGAGCTTCAGTTGTCCTTTCTGTAAAATGAGTATTGTAATAGCACCTACCTTATAGAGTTTTTATAAAGATTAAATGAAATAATGTGTATAAAGGTGCTTAGAATAGCACCTGGCCCATTTTAAGAGCCAGTTCTGTTGTCGTAGTCGTTACTGTAGTGGTTGCTGTTTTTTAGAACCTGAAGACTCAAAAATAGAAAGACCCATTCTGTCTGTGGGGGACCACAAAGGGAAAGAAGACAGTAATCAATGCAGTGATTATTAGAGGGGGTAAGTCCATTCAGGAAGATCGGGGAGCATTCCTGCTGAGGCAGGACTTGAGCTGAATCTTGGAAGTGGAACTGCCTGTTGGGCTGCTAAGAGGTTTTCCAGACGGACATTGTGAGCAGGTAGAGCAGCGCCTGCAGGGCTCAGGTGGGTGAGAGCCCCTTCCGGCTGGGAACTGCAGGAGCCCACTTGGCCTGAGCAAACTGCAACGTGGCAAGTGGGAGAGGAGCCCAAGTTCAAAGAGGCGGGCAGCTGGGTGTAGATTCTGCCTTGTAGCCAGGGAGTGACATGATTGGGTTTGGTGATCAGATCATTCTAACTGCCTTGAGGAGATTGTGCTGGAAGGAGGACAAGGAGCCTTTGGCAAGAAGACTAAGAAAAGGAAGAATGCTATTTCCAGAGTTTATGTAGTGTTTTTTGGTTTTTTTTTTCTGTTGAAACTTAGAAGTCTTTATATTCATAGTGGCATGTATACTATGAGCCCACACCTGTAATCACCTCCCAGTTTATCTGCACAAGAAAGATGCTTGGGGCCGGGTGTGGTGGCTCACGCCTGTAATCCTAGCACTCTGGGAGGCCAAGGAGGGAGGATTGCTCAAGGTCAGGAGTTCGAAATCAGCCTGAGCAAGAGCTGAGACCCCGTCTCTACTAAAAATAGAAAGAAATTAATTGGCCAACTAAAAATATATACAAAAAATTAGCTGGGCATGGTGGCGCATGCCTGTAGTCCCAGCTACTCGGGAGGCTGAGGCAGGAGGATTGCTTGAGCCCAGGAGTTTGAGGTTGCTGTGAGCTAGGCTGACGCCACTGCACTCTAGCCCGGGCAACAGAGTGAGACTCTGTCTCAAAA